>JAGDQP010004737.1:22363-51526 GCA_022664845.1 Lepisma saccharinum | reverse complement strand
CCTCCCTCGCTCAACTTATTAACAAATATTTATATAACTATATAAAAAAAAAAAAAAAAAAAAAAAAAAGTTTCGATGAATTTAACAAGTATTTTTCAAAGCTGTAACTTAGCTCAGAACATTCACTTTTCTTTTAATTTGTATATTGCTTATTTTGTGGGCCCGACAAACTTATTTTTTTTTTTGTGATTTTAAAATTTCTAGTAGCTAACGTATTATTCCTGGTAAAATTGAATGAGAATTCCTAGGGTAATTAAACTGAATTAGAAATTTAGGTTGACAAATAACACGGATAATTTTCTATATTGACTCTTCTGTTTTACGGGGTTGAATATACTTCAAATGATGTTGCTCTCCGCATTTCGAATACAGTGTCAAAGCAAGTGGTAATAATAGTGCAAGGACACGCATATGCCTTTGTATATGGTTTCTTTGCATTCACAACACCCCTTGATTTTACATAATGTGTTGGATTTGATACCTTTGAACTATACGCAACACCGTATAACAGACGTAAATAATATAGACAATCACCACATGGGGCTTAAGTGTAGATAGTACAAAAGTGCCAAAAGAAAGGCTGGGGTCAAGAATTACACATTGCTTTCATATAGGAAGTCAAAATGAGTAAATTGCTAGTACGAAGTCTCTGAGTCTGTAAGCGACGCAAAACACTATCTGCACAACAACAACAACTGATAATACTTAGTCAATGATACAAATGTTCGCAAAGTTTCGGCGGCAGGAAATACTTCGTTAATTTCTAAGTGTTTCTTTGAAATTCATATCGCAGAACCGTGGATTCCCGAACCTTGCGAAATGGAGACCGAAATGTCGGTACAGAAATTGAAAAAAATCAAATAACCAGACAATATTCCAGCCGAATTAATTAAAGCAGGAGGAACGGCACTAAGCAAGGTACTACATAAATTGATAAGTGCTATATGGAGAAAAGAAGAGCTTCCAAATGAATGGGAAACCTCAATAATAGTTCCGATTTACAAATAAAGGCGATAAATCGAGACTAATAATTACCGTGCAATCTCGTTACAAGGTATTAAGTAATATTCTGTTAACACAAATAAGTGTATACGTAGATGAAATAACTAGAGATCACCAATGTGGATTTAGCAGAAATAGATCCATGTTGGACCAGATTTTCGCCTTGAGACAAATTTTCGAGAAGAAATGGGAATACATGAAGAATGGTTCATCAGTTATTCATTGATTTTAAGAAAGCATATGATTCTATCAAAAGGGAAAAGTCCTGATACGATTTGGAATTCCGAAAAAAATGATTCAGCTAGTGAAGATGTGTCTCAACAACCCCATAAGCAGAGTACGGATAGGTAATAATATGTCAGATAAATTCAAGATTCGCCACGGATTGAAACAAGGGGATGTCTTGTCACCAGAACTGTTTACCTTTGCGTTAGAATATGCGATTTTAAAAATTAAAGGGGACGAAAAGGGACTATCACTGAAAATTTTAAATCTACTGTTCGTATACGTGGATGATGTAGATTTAATAGGGGACGATATAGATGCACTACAAAGCAACACCAATGCCTTAGTAGAAGCGTGCGATGGGATAGGTAAACATAGATAAAACAAAATAAATGATAAGCCGAAACACAGGGAATGAACGAAATAAAAACATAAGAATTAGGGATGAGGTCATAAAGTAAACAAATTTAAATACTTGGGAGCATATGTAACAAGGAAAAATGAAGTCAGGAGAAAATAAAAAGTAGTCTAGTATCGGGCAACGCATATTTCTATTCAGTCCAAAAACTTCTAACCTCGAGATTAATATCAAGAAAGTTAAATTTTAGAATATAAAGAATGGTTATTCTGCCAGTAATAGTTTACGGCTGCGAAAGTTGGAGTACGACCGTAGCAGATGAACATAAATTACGTGTATTTGAAAATAAGGTTTTGAGAAAGATATACGGGACGAACTGACTGGAGAAGACTGCATAATGAACTCCACGGACTGTACGATTCAGCAATGTAAAAAACAATGAAATCGCGACGATTAAGGTGGGCAGATCATGTAGCTCGGATGGAGGAAAAACTAAGATTATATTCTATTCTGGTTGGAAGGCCGGATGGAAGGAGACCATTGGGAAGACCGAGACGTCGCTAGGAGGACAATATTAGAAGAGACTTTCGAGAAGTAGGTGTTCGTGATGAAAACTGGCTTAATATTGCCCAGGATAGAATCAAATGACGAATGTTTGTTACTGCGGCGATGAACTTGCGAGTTCCATAAGCCATAGTTTGAGTGAGTTCTGTGAATGGATTCAGAAGACGAAGTTCGATATCAGCCGACAGGTTCCACGTTGTGCTGCGTTGCCATAGTTTACCCCCCGGCCTAACTGAAGATGCGTTGTATCCATATCATGAGCTATCTCGTTGTTCTTGTTGCTGGTGTGCGTTCTGTTCTGTCCAAGACTTTCTCTTAAAAACTTTGCGTTCGTGTATGGCGCACCCATGAACGTTGGACGAAACTCTTCGAACTCACGTAAAAGTTGGTGAGGTCTGGAAATATATTCTGTGGTCCGTACACAGAAAAAAATCTGTTTGTGGGATTTAAAAAAAAAAATCTTTTTAACAAAAGTTTAAACGAATTAAACTGTGAGCATTGAAAAATATGTAACCTCGCCAACTAGGAATAGAACATAAATTAACAATTCTGGGGTATTTTCTTGTGGTTGGCACCAGTGTCGGACTGGGCCCCGGCTGGAAGAGCAGTTTAGGGGCCGCACGGTAGGAGTCGTATACAGTTTAGGGGGCCCTGTGCAAGGTAGACTGGAGGGGAGGGGAAAATAGACGTACAAGCGATAAGAAACTTGCACGTGATGCTTAGTTGATTGTTGAGGTGACAATCGTCTACTACATTTCATAAAAACCAGAAAAAAAAATTGAAGAAAAAAGTCAAAGAAAAATAAAGAAAAGTAATACATTATATTCTCGGGGTTGGTATGCGTCCAGAAATATGTTCATCAATTTATTTTCGAACATAATGCACCTGCATATGGAATCATTTTACGTTAAAAATCCTTAAATATGTATTTACATATGCAATATGTGTAATTATCCTAGTCCTACTGATAACATAAATTCAAGCTATAATGATCATCGTAATTGAACGAAAAATGACGGATATGTCATGTTTTCTAAAAGCCATTTCTGTTGTACATCGCAGTAACCTTCGAGAAGGAGCCCGTAAGGTATTGGGGGCCTTCTGGACGTAGTAATATCTACAGTTATCTTTCTGATGTCTGTGGGAATACTCAGTGACGTGCAACTGATGTAGGCCCGAATTTCGTGGTTCTTTTTGTTAAAATGTAGATACTCACATAAGCATTAAAAAAAAAATATTAAAAAAAAATGAAATTGAGGGCGGGGCCCCGGCTGGAATTCCGTCCCTGGCCAGTCCGAGACTGGTTGGCACAAACGAATGAGTTACTAGAAATAAATGAGTTTGAAACAAATTTGGTTTAATGGAACAAACAAGAATCTTCGTAAACAAAGCCGATTCTGAGCTTTAGAACGTACTTCTTACCTTGGTAATTGACGAAGCAGACGGAGAAACGCTTTAATGCGATATTGATTATTAATAATAAACGTTCAGTAGGCCTTATAGTACAGTAATATTTAATTTCCTTGCAGTTATGACATTGGAAATTTGAGGTTCTAAAAGTTTTCCTTGAGCTGAACTCCACTTTACCTCAGCCAACTAGTCGACCAGTGTTCAAGTCTCCTCGGTACAGTCAATTTTTTTCTTCACTGATGCCAAACAAGTTTAAACAAATTTTTGTTTAAAACAAATAAAACTTTGTTTGGGCCCTATTTGAACGTTTTCTTTTGTTAGCCACAAACAAGAATTTTTCTGTGTACGACACAGTTGTCAGGAACTAAGACTGGCACTAGGCTATTGTTTCGTAGCTCGTATCCTCGTCAATCACGATCGGTCATTGTGCACACTAAAAATGGTATTGTTATTATTATGCACAGCAACATGAAACGTTAGATTCTCAAACACGACGATTTGTGTCTGATTATGGCATTCTTCATGTCACCAAATGTTAGCGGTTAAAACATACAGGGGTTGGACAAAAAAATCTATAAACACGTCATACAGGACACGTAAGTGTGGCCCGCCACTGTACGCCACGTGTTGCGGTTGCCGATCGTTTTTTATTTTCAATGTGTCATGTGGACCTTCCTCTTCCGTCAGCAGTACCCAGTTCACCTGTGAGTGTCGTGGTGCGGTAAAATGGGCGACCTGACATACTTCCAAAGAGGCATGATCGTTGGTGCCCGTTTGGTTGGAGCTTCAGTGACAACAGTGGCGACCATTGTGGGGGTATCGACAGGCACTGTGTCCAATGTCACGAGGGCATACACAATGCATGGGCAAACAACGTCTGCAAAGCACAACAGTGGTCGAAAGACAATCCTGTCCGATAGGGACAGGAGGGCATTAAAACGGATTGTAGCAGCTAAAAAGCAGACCACTGCAATGAAAATTACGTCTGAACTCAATTCCGACCTACAGAACCCGGTTTCATCAAAAACAGTGCGACGGGAACTTCATAAAATGAAAATTTATGGCAGGGTCGCGATCGCCAAACCTCTGGTCACAGCAGTAAATGCGAAGCGGCGTATCCAGTGGTGCAAGGACCACAAGGAGTGGACGCTTGATCAGTGGAAACACGTAATGTATTCCGATGAATCGACCTACACCTTGTTTCCAACAACCGGTCGTGTTTACGTATGGAGAACACCGTCGCAGGCCTATGATCCAGACTGTCTGCGCCCAACTGTAAAGCATGGGGGTGGTTCTGTTACAGTATGGGCAGTGATATCGTGGTTTTCTGCAGGTTCTATCATAGCCCTGCATGGAATGATGAATGCTAAGGCGTATGAGGCCATTTTGGGGGACCATGTTCTACCCATGGCCCACACATTGTTCCCGGATGGTGATGGCATCTACCAAGATGATTTGGCACCCTGTCACGCTGCAAAAACGGTGCAATCATGGTTTGAGGAGCATGACCAGGAGCTATCACACCTCCCCTGGGTCCCACAATCACCAGATCTGAACATCATTGAGCCATTGTGGTCTGTGTTAGAAAGGCGTGTTCGGTCTCACTACCCTCCACTATCATCCCTTAAGGAACTGGAGCATGTTTTGGAGGAAGAATGGTACAACATTCAACACACCACGATTCAGGAGCTGTATACGTCCATTCCACGTCGGATCCAAGCTGTTTTGGACGCAAAAGGAGGCCCCACACCATACTAGGTATGATTTTCACACTTTTTCAAACGTTTTAGATTTTTTTGTCCAACCCCTGTATTTTCTTCTGCTAAATCCAGGGTAATTAAGCTAGGAGTGACAATACTTTTTCTCACTCATAAATGAAAGGATCTGACTAGTAATGTGTTCGGAATTCCGGAATCGACTTTGCACTTCCGAATACACCTACTGACGTAACGACGCGTTACTACAAGCCTTCGTCTTATCTTCTTTTGTTGACAACGAACAGGTATGTTGCTCAAGGAAAACAGACACCAGTAACTTATTTCCTTTCGTAAGCTAACGTACGTTACAAACTTGGGGTTGCAAATGCGGAGACAATGGAGTGTGAATAATGCTGGTAGTTGCACCACACGAATGTTAAAAAGTAATACTCAGAATGAGTTAAAGTACTCATATTCCTTACCCGTCCTTTTACCAGACACGATACCGTGACCACCTGAAGGCAAGGATGAACACATTCAGACAGCGCAATGGTTCCCGTTTGACAGATGTTTCACGATATTGGACATCATATGGTGGTGTCACCGAGAAAGGTACTTTCACTTTGTATAGCGCAATATGGTGTTGTGTTCACAGCAATAACACTATGTTAGATCCGGCAATATTGCCCTCATGGTTTGGAGAGAACGTCCCTCGGCGAGAATGCGTTCTGGATACAGAAAAGAGAACATTCGAGTAACAATATATTGACGGTACGGTAGTCGGGTAAAAAAATAGTTGAACTGCAAACAAATTACATCAGAAAGTCTGGTAACTGTTTCCTTATGAAAAAAGTGTGGTAAAAACGATAAAATAAAGTTTCCAAACACCACTGTAGTCATAAGGCCGCCATAAATCAATGATCGGGTAAAACTAATAGAACTTTAACCAGACGCCAAACAGAGTCTGACAATTGTTTCTTTATGGGAAAAGGGTGATAAAAACGATAAAATAAAGATTACAAACGCCACTGTAGTAATAAGCCCGCCTTGTTGGAGAATAGCCGCCATAGTAGAATGTAGCTGTTATTTTATCATTTTATGGTCTGAGACCAATCTTTCACTTGGACGGATCGCATTTTCCATAGGTTGCGTACATAAAAAGTGATCAATTGAAATGTAGAAAATGAAAATAGTATTCGGACTTAGGAATTTGATATACAGTTGTTGCTTTTTTTTTGGGGGGGGGGGGCATCGACAAGGTAGCTTTTTCGGTACTTGAACAGAACAGTATTTCATGATTTCCAGAGTAGAGGTAGGAGGTGACCTCAATCATCTATTGATATGTTCTAGAGCTGTCTAAGTTTCGTCGAAAGTGTCTATAATCTTTACCGTAAAACATCCGCTACTTACTGTTATCGACACTTACGCGCATGAATGTCTCTAAAATGTGACAGTTTATAATGTTTTCTGGCTCAGGGGTAAGAGTGAAATAAAAATATCTTCTGATCGGTTGTAGAACTAAGCTCCGCCGAGAGAGCTTACAATAATGGTTTCCTGAAAACCGACAACTTACTGTTTTCGGCATTTACGTACATAGGCTATAGGAGAGCAGTTTGTCGCGATTTCTTGACCAAAGATTACAGGCTCTCAACTACATTTTGATATATTGTAGAGCTAACTGGGCTATTTCGGAAAAACCTGTAATAGTTGCCACAAATTAATCATAGGGGAGGTGGTCAACAATTATAACAAAAAGCGAAAACTATTCTGGAAATCACAGGACGGATTAAGAAACGTTATAATTTGCCAAATGCAAGCTCTTAAACACACGAAGAATCTCTTCTTTAAAAATGTATGTTGCGATGTGTTCAGGATTCCCAAGTGCCGCTACAATTCATCCGAATTCAACCCAACTTAGTGTCTATCTTATCATGCCTTCAAAAGAAATGGCATCTGCCAGCATAGCCACAGTTGTAGTTCCGGCACTGCGAAGTGTTCTTGGAGGAAATCCCACGACGTCTTGCCAAGTTGTGTTATGTATCTTCCATATGCGAAGTACCACACGACTGATACATATAGATAAGTATCGACATTTGTTTCCAGGACAAATGATTACAAACAAATGCAGACGTTATAAACAACAGATTTCTAAAACAGTATTAGCATTTTGAAATAACGGTTTCCCAGAAGGAATGCTCGCCAAGAAATGTAATACCCCACTCACACTCTGATGGGTTCCTTCTCATTAATGCAAATTAACAAAAGCTGCCAGTTTAAGCGTGGCTGATCACGACATTTCTATTGAAAAGGTACGTGGCAAGTAATTTCCGCTGCTAAAATGGCATACTTGATCTCTCCAGCAAACCATCTATAACCCAGACCATCTTTAGTACTTTAAGAATTTGGTTTCGTTAAAAAAAACAACTAAATGTTCCATTTGTTTCACTACTATAAGTTTCCGTACCAACGAAAACTAACACATCCGACCAGAGGCACTACACTCTACGCTTTACTGTGTATGCTACATGATTTAAATAAGCATTACGTAAACGCGAATAAAACACTAATTGGCGGAGTCCGTTAACATAATTGGACTAACCACAGGAAAAGGGTTTCACACATTTAATATTCTATTACATTGTACACATGCAATGTTGCCACACTTACCAGCATATTTGTGGCAACGTAGCATCTCCTTTTCCTCCAGGTTGTATAGAGAGTGTAGCGCCTCTATCGTGAATCCTGGAGAAGAAATTTAAAAATCTAAGAAATAAAGTTATCTCTGTATGTGTTATTTTTGACTATATTAAAGCTGAGGCTTAACTTCCAACACAACTTAGATGTTTCACACTATGGAAAAATGCCGAAATACTTTGGGAAGCTTGTCTTCAGGCACTGAAATTTCATTTTCCTATCACAAATTAAAATTACGCTATTTCTACGATGTCTTATGAGTAGAGCACTAGTTTCCAGTACATAATCGAACAAGTGAAAAGTCCCCAAGAAATTTATAAATTCCGCAACTAACTTCCATAAACTTGATGGAAACACCCCGGATCGAATTCCAAAATAAACCCTTTTACTCAATTTTTCCGTAGGCATTTATAAACATGTTAAAATAAAATAGTAACAAAAGACTGACCCTACTTGGGAAATCAAGTATGTTGCACGTAAATTCTAAAACCTTATCCAGGGATAAATTATTCAAAATCTGCCTTTCCAAGTAAATACAAATTGTTTGTCAATTTAAACCTAATTCGAAACATTATGTACCGAATGTCGGAATGTCCCTTAGTTGGGAAATTAATATAACTATAGTTTGAACACTGGCCGTAACCATCGTTTCCATTACAATCCTCACCACTAATAACCACGATAATGAAATCATTTACTGTAACGACATATGAATTATTGGGTTATTGGGAAATAAATAACGTTGTTTATTATTCTTTTGGAAAATTGAAACGGAGCATGCCAGACATGAAGGAATCTACTGTCATCAGAATTACACGAATTGGTACCTCACCGGAACAATGTTTTCATATATATTTCTTACTAGTTTAAACTATCTACCAAGCATTGCTCATTCACAACTGATGATAATGAGACTTGACATAACTGAATTATTAAATTAAGCATTTAACCTAAAAGAGCAACTAATAAAAATATCACTATTGCCCGTACGAGTTGTACGTGATTCAGTGACATCTGCGCCTTTTCTTTCTTAAATATCTCTTATTAGATATTAGAGACAAAAATCATACGAACACAGCAACTCACTCTTTGGCTTTAACCTCAAAGCCACTGCCGTGGACTCTTTGCGATCCTTTTTGTCCCTAGCTTCATCTGCTGCTAAACGCACTGCTTGCTCATACATCTTTGTTAGTCTTTCACATAATATCTGGTGTAAACGCAGAAATAAGTACCAGTTATTATTTCCCATGAAAAGTGTATAATATTCATCCTGAAATAAAATAAAGTTAATTATGATAAACCTACATGACTTAAAATCATACATTTATATATCTACATAAATATTTATAATAAATTACTAAAACCTATACAAGCAATTCAATTCAGTGTGTCCAGCGATCATAGAAAAAACAGTAAATAAGGTATTTTTAAGGTTTCCAAGAGCAATCATTGCAGATGTGGGCTAAAAATTATTAAATAAAATAAAAATACCCTTTTGGTCAAGGTAATAAATATAATGTTTAGGTTTAGTCCGGTAGCCAAATGGCTAAAATTTAGTGAACCTGGAATTGTGGCACGCCCAAAGTTTTTTTGCTGTTTCTTACTGACTTGAGTGTGCTAAGCAAGGACCTGCCGTGTGTCACTCTGTCATTGTTGGGCAAACTAAGATATGGGCTCCTGAGACATGTTCTTCTGATGCGCAAGCCCATAGCACCCTGCAATAAATTCTGAAGCTTCGTGCATGACTATGTTCAGATCTGCTGCAAGATTGCCTAGATTTGGCAATGTGTATCCCTTCTTTAAAACGAGGAGTGCCTTTTTCTTTCCCATTCCATAAATACTTTTCAACAGTGTCGAATCCTGTTAATGCGTGAGTTGCTACCAGATGTTTAAATGTTTAACGGTATCTGATGACTTCTCCTTTGATGCTGAAATATCAGTCACTGTCCTTTGGCTGATTGCAGATTCCATGAAAACGTTTTACCTTCAACAATTTCAGCATAATGATGAAGGAGAAGAAGAAATACATCTGTGTCATCGGAAATAACCGTGATATCAGAAGCAGAAGTTCTAACTAATAGCAGAGCTTGGTGAACAAGAATAACGTCTGCTTCCTCATTTTCATTACTTAGATCTGGATGTGGAAGTATTCCATGTGGAGTTACTTCGATAGGGGTAATATCAGGCCCAGTGACTGTCAGCTTGTGAAGAGTAGGGAAAGACTTTCTCCATTCATGCAAGTAGTTGCATGTGTGTTGAATTACTTGAGTCTCGTTTTCAGAAACTGTAAGAATAACTTCTTGTGGTGGAAGGGGCGTATTCATTCTCAGTTGATACTTTCTGCTGGCTTTAACACATCGTTGTGTCGGGGGGGAACTTTTAATTCTTTGCCATTGTATCTATCAAATACAAGATAGAAGTCAGCAGTTTGTAGGCGAATATTGATATACTGTATTCCACGAACTTTTTCACAAAATCTAAAACAGTTCCATTTGATGGCCAGGGTATTACTCAGAGAATTGCAGAACCGCCCATTACATAAGCACTGGGATGAGCTCGAACTCCAAGAGAGTTCAACTGCTAAACTTGATTTTAAGACTGCTTTAGGTGTGGATCTCAAAGAGCCATCATCATTGAATAATACGGTTGGAAGTGGTGCTAGTTCATGCTTAAGGACACTCGTAACATCTACTGATCTAGAACACAACAAACCAATCACACGTGAGTATATGACATTGGTGTCATAAACAGAAACCCCGTCAACGGTTGTATTTCTCTTCACTGAGGCCATGGTTATGATTGTCTTTGAGTTGGGTCTGTGAAAATCTTTAGGCCATGATCTTTGGAATTCAATCATTTGCTTTTCTCCTATTGCTACAGCATCATGAACGTTTACAGATGCAGCTGCAACTCGTCCAGTTACGATATTGATGATTTCAGGAGGGTGCTGTAGTGAATCTAAGGGATCAATGCACTGAACAAGTTTTTCTCGATTATTTTTCCGTCTTCGTTGACCTTATTTCTTTCTGGATTCACTTTCTTCTTTGTGGTATAGAACAGGCAATCGGAAGTCTTTATTTTTCGTAATTCTTCAATGTTTTTTTCTGCAGCTGAGTGCAAATAAAGACTTAGTGTCCAAGTTGCAACCATGTTTTCGTTTAAAGTAGCACCAATAAGTTCTCTACGACTCTTCCCGTACCTCATGAAGGTAGTTTCAATAAACATGTCACTCCAAATAGTGTTCGATATACCTTGTCTGTGTCTTGCAACATGTTCTCTTTTTAAAAACTTCTCCAATACATCACTATGAATATTGCACATCGGGGAGTAATAATAAAGGCAGTATCTAACATAGTTGAAATATTCAACGAATAACTTCTTCTGGTACCTTAAAGGTATAGCAAAAACTTTCAGGCATTTGTGGTTTCTTGGGTCCGTGATAGCGATGTGCATGTTGATGTTCTGCTCTACATGTGTGTTCAAATCAACTTTAGAAAGACGGGGAATGCTGGTAATAATGGGTGATGAATCTTCATTTTCTGGCATAGGCTTAGTTACGAGCAATGCCATTCAATCAGTATTTGACAAGCCACTGGAGAATTATATTTGGCAATCCAAGTTATTAGAAATTGTTTGAAAAAGTGCGTCATCACAAGACCTTTCAGTGCAGTCTGCTGTGCTGTGGCAGCTGCTACTGAACCCCTAAACCTACGAAATTCATCATATGAACAACATACACCGAAATCATGAAATGTCTTCATTAAATTTTTGTTTTGTAAAATGGCGCTAAGTGCAATTTGAAGAGGAGTAAAAGTGTGGTTTACAGCAGAGATAATGACACTTGCGCCCAGAAATGCTGGTAACGAATAGTTAAGGTTGTTTGATATTTCACCAAGCAGCTGCAACAATGCTGATTCACGTTAGATTTTAATTTTTCTTTGTCCAAACTAATATCGTAACTCTCTGCCTGTTTTCGAAGATTTCTAGTCTTCTCAGCAATAAGATGAGCTGTTTGCTACACATAAATGGAATCGTCATCATCTGTCACCAATCGGAGCTGCGATGATGCTGTTTCTCTGAAAACTAAAATACTAGCAACTCTCACTGAAGACAAACACAGTTTCAGTACCGACCAAATTAATCACATCCCTAATCACAAGTTTTCTTACACGTAACCCTCCTTTTCGTAAATACTAGTTGTATATTTCAATAGTGTTCCAAATCTTTTTCCTATCTCTTTTCAGATCATTAATAACATCGTTGAAAATTTCATCTTCCGACCATAGTTCAGATTTCTCAAGAGATCAAGAAACCGCCGACACATTTCGTTTTCTCATGAAACTTTTTCTGCATTCATCGTGATAGCAAGCGTCTGTTGCATGTAAATCACTTATAGCTCCTGACACTCTTACCTGCAAATCCTGACCCTCACAATACGTAGCCTACATGTTTTACAGAGCTACTGTGGTTAACAAAAATAATAATAATAAAACTGAAAATTTTAGGTTCGTAACCTGGCAACATTGTTTTCATGTTTTTTTTTCAAGTTTGCTACTAGAAAGATAAAATACATTAATTCTCACCTATACATCAAGTTTGGTTGTTTTAGGTTGAATTGTTCCCCAGATATTGAAGGAAATGTCTAAAAACAGTGGCGTAGCGTGGATCTAATGACGCCCCTGATATTAGGGGCCCGTATCTCAATTTGCCCAACGATGACTGAGTGGCACCCAGCAAATTTTTGCTTAGCACACTCAAATCGGTAACATACAGCAAAAGAACTTTGGGCGTACGACAATTGAAGGTTCAACCTGGTAACACTGCTGGCAGTTACTGTAATTTTCTTAATTGGGGATGGGGTAATGTTAATGACATTGATATTCATCTACATACCGAATTTGGTTGTTCTAGGTTGAATGGTTCCCGAGATATTGAAGGAAATGACTAAAAGCAGTGGCGTAGCGTGATCTAATGAGACCCCCAATTTCAGGAGCCCATATCTCAGTTTACCCAACAATGACAGACTGGCACCCGGCAGATTCTTGCTTAGCACACTCAAGTCAGTAAGAAGAAGAAAAAAACACCGCCTTTGGGCGTACGACAGTTCCAGGTTCAGTGGTCTGGCTACCAGACTAGTTGTTTTTTGTTATTGTCAACAATGTAAATAATCATTATAAGACAGTGTGAATTAATCATTACATGAAATTTTTTATATATTGGAAGATAAAATGTATTACTCATCGTCAATATCGAAGCACTGATTGTGTATATGTTTAATATGTAAAGCACAAAATATATTTATCATATATTAGTTGGAAATGGAGTCTTTCATTCAAGATATAATGCGGTATTGTAAAGTTTCTAAGTTTAAGATATAAATGCCATCAGTAATATATTAAAATGTAGACGCTCCTATAGGCTAGATTGATTTAGTATTTTTAATCTGGAATTGCAAGAACTAGATATCGAATTGGTACGACTTCATCTGGCGCAGTTCAGGTAAGAAGAGATGATGAATTCCTTGTTGCTTTTAGAACCTTTGAATTTACACCAAGCAAATTCCAGAAAGTAGAAAATGTTGTACGTTACATGCAACGATTGAAACGGAGGCGTATAAAGCGTTAAAAGAGCTATTTGCACCAGAAGTATTAGCTGCTAAGTCGTTCGAAGAGATAAAGAGCAAGCTAAGAGAGAATTTTGGTACAAAGACGACTGAAACAGTTTAAAGATACAAATTCCATTTGATAAGGCGGAAGTCCTTTCAATCAGTTGCAGAATTTGTGAGGGTATAAAGTGACAAGTTGTAAAATGCGAGTATGGTGAATACACTGACACGATGTTTCGGGACAAATTTGTTTTAGGTTTAATGGATGATGCTGTCCATATATATATATATATAAACTATTAGCAGAACAGAAACTAACATTTGCTAAAGCAAAAGAAATAACAGCTTTGGTGGAACAAGTCAATTTAGAAGCAAATGTGATAAAAACTGGCAGTGTTGGAGATCATGAGGTATGTACAGTCGAGAAAGGTTCTACAATACATGAATGCTAATAGTAGGAGCTGGAATAGTAAACAGGCTGTGATCAATAAGCTTTGAGAAAGATGTAATCGATCGCACAGAGTAGGCCAATGTAAGGCAATTAATGCTATCGGTGTCAGCAGAAAGGAATCAGGTCAATGCAGATAGAGGAACACGAAGAGACGATGAAACAGCAGGGTATGTCAGGAGGAGGAATGCGATCTATATACATCGATGATTTGTTGTCAATTACGAAACCGGCAGATATGGAGAGTAATTTGAGTAGTAATTCCACACTGCCGTTGGTTAATATGTTCATAGGTTCAGTGCAATGTATGTTCGCATTAGATTCGGACTCGTTTTTGAACTTAGTGCCATATCAATTTACAGAACCTGAGTTATCACGATCAAATAAGTTTGACGCCTGCAACCTCGAATTTGATCAATCAATCAACGATTCATGTATTGGGCATTATTAGCTTACATGTAATTTATAATAATAGGTCCTTGTGACTTACGTTTGGTGTGAGCGAAATGATGATAATGCCGCAAGGTATACTACGACGACCTAGAATGGACGTTATATTGCTTGGTTGGCCTGAGAGGTTACTCTGTAATGCTCAGCAGGTTAAGTTAAATTCATTTAAGGTTACTAATGAGGAATATTATTCGGATAATTCGATTCTGGTGCACGAAGAGAGACCAACTCAATTATCGGATAACGCAATGGAGTCGTCGTCTAATCAAATAGAAGAAAGGTTAAGGACCTTAAATGATCACTGGACACGTCAGTTGACTGAAGTACAGGGGCAGACGTACAAGTTACAGCAAAATACTTCACAGGAGGAGGTAATTCAAAATGCTATATTTCACTCAGCAGTGGAATTAGTGGATTAATGAATCTGCTATAAAAGGAGGTCAGGAATCAGCACGTCCTGATAGTAAAATAATTTCAAAAAGTCAAAAAAAAAAAAGGAACACAAACGGACAGCAGAGAGATCGATCGTGGTGAGAAGGCAAGTCAGACTGAACATTATGATATCTCATTAGTAGAACCTGGGGAGGAAGCTTATCTAGCTAAAGAAATAGGTAAAATTAAGGAGCATATGGGGAAATATTTAGAGAAAAAGGAGTCCGAGAAGTGTTTGAGTGTAGACGAAAATGTTCTGGCGGATCAAGAAAAAAAGAGAGGTAATGGGGAATATAGACAAAATCATTTTGCAGAAGCAATCGAACATTATGAAGAAGCCATAAAGATCAACCCATCGAATACGACATATTATGGTAACATAACTGTTGTGTTATTTCAGCAACGTAAGTTTGAAGATTGCATGTTATGGTGCGAAAAGGCGATTGAAGTAGGAATGCACAATGATGCATCAGCTTCGTGTCTGTAGAAAATTAGTAAACGCAGGCAACTTGCGAACGAAGAAGCTATGAAAGAAAAAGTTACGGAGGCGGATAACGAGTTGACCGAACGTACCATATGTGTTAAATAATGTAGTGAAAGAGGAGGAAGAGAAGATGGATGAGGAGAAAGAAGGGGAAAAGGAAGTGAAAGAAGGTAGTGAGGGTAAAATGGTGAAAAAGAAGGTTTGGCAAATGGGTTTCGAACATATATTCAAACACGAATATCAGGAAGTACAGTCAGTAGTGTTAGATTTTCTGCAAGAAAATCAAGATGATTTAGCCATTACTAATTTGGAACAGTATTAGGAGTGATCGTTTGTTACCGTGAGTTTGATGAAATAGAGTGTCCTGTAACAGTTTAGTAGTTACTCGATTATGTATAGATGGCTGGATCTGAAAGTCTAGAGTTTTATGGTTTTGCCTTTTTTGCTAGAGAGGGAGTAGACGCAGGTGTGGGCTAAAACGGATTAAATAAAATAATAGCCCTTTGGTCAAGATAATAGAATGTTTAGGTTGTATTTTGTTTTATTGTCAACAACGTAAATAATCATTATAAGACAGTGTGAATTAATCGTTATATGAAGTTTTTATATATAACGAAGATAAAATGCACAATATCGAAGCATTGATTGTGCATATGTTTAATACGTAAACAATGGAATATATCTAGATTTAGTATTCTTAATCTGGAATTGCAAGATCTATGATATGAAATTCGCACGACTTCAAATATATATATATATTTATTTATTTTTGGTGCAACAGGAATTTGCATTTCCCCACATATTTCTCGTGCATTAAAAATCGAGAAACGTTCGAACAGAAAGAAATCTCTTCTTTAAACTTCATCATTTTTTAGTCACACGCACAACTGTTAACGATAATGATACTAAGTCAGTTGTTAAACTAACTGAAATATGAGATTAATTCTGCTAACATCACGTGTCATGGAAAATAAAATATATACTGGGCACGTTTAAATCGAGCAGCACAGTACTGTTCAAAATTTCGAAAGGTAAACTTTGCACTTTACCAGAACGATTACACTTCTCTTCCCACAATTGCCTTCAGTTCCCGCCCACAAATATAATAGCGCTAGACGTAAAATAAGTACGTCTCCAACCAGGCAACTTCACTCCATCCCAAAAGCGTGTCAAACTTCATATATCCAGCTTGCACAATATGGCCGGCATTCTATGTGGGAGAAACAGGCGGTCCCTTCAATCTCCGTGTCAATAATCACAGTCACTTTTCAGTCACCAACAGACCCGATTCGCCAGTGTCTAAACACACACAATTCCACAACGCTGACTTCGACGTGAGTTTCCGTGTAGCTGTAATTTATCCATGGCTTTTCCGTGAACAACACAAACACATCGCATTCAGGGCTTGAAAGCAAAATTGAAACCCGGTCTAGCACCTCGTACTCATTGAGTGGAACGGAAGAAGCGCGGCTTTCGCACAGACTATTCTTGAGGCTGCGTTTGGTCTGCAGACACACTGCGGAAGGAAGGCGAACGGACATGTCTTACTTGAAAGGATTCTCGCGATGGATAAGCACCGTCGTGCAATAATAGTATACGAGGGAATACATGTTGCATGCTGGAATGAACAAGAAATGAGTATGGTGATTGGTGTTCCTGTTATCGCCTTCCATCGAATAACAATGACGTCCTAAGAACGGTACCTATAACTTAACGTGGGTTCCGAACCACTTGTATCCCACCAGCAATCGAGCCGTGAAACATTACTAAGCAGCGACAGCGATACCATAAAGTATACATAGATATTCCCAATATACTCCCGGAAAATAAAAACCTACCATGAACCTAAAGAAAAGACTGAACAATATTCTCGCAATTTAACGCTGTAAGTATGAAAAGAATTTAGAAATTATAAAAACCTGAATATTGATAGAAAAATGAATATTCTTTGATTTTTTTCGAAGGCGGAAATGTTTCATTCCATGTATGGAGCTGGGAATGGATAGAATATTCTAGGCAGAGTGAATATTCCTCTTTGTAATTGAATTTATTTTAAGGCCTTTAGGCAACTATGGCTCAGGCCGTATGGATGATGATGGGATGAATTGGTGGAATGAAGAAAGTGGGAGGAAACGAGAGCACCCCGAGAAAACCCACGCACACGGTGTTTGTGAACCACAAAGCTCACATGGCATGAGCAGTGATCGATCCAACGACCCCTAGCACCAGAGGTGAGCGCTCTACTAACTGAGCCACCGTGGCCCCCTCCTCTTTGTAATATTTCTGTGAGTGTAGAATTTTTTAAGTTAAGAGGGTGTTTTCATGAAAGTGGTAGTGACTCCTCATAAGGGAAGAGAGTCAGGCGGAATTAACTTTTTTCGGTCTTCCTTGCTTTTGTCAATTATTATTCAAAGGGTGACCTGACCATATTACGTCCCTGTTTGGCTGGATCGGTGACATCTTGAATAACCTGTACTATTCGGTTTTCAAACTGTAGAATTGTAATAAATAAATAATAATAATAATAAAAAAATCGTTCAATTCAATAATTATTAACATGGCCCAACTTACCTCTTTCTACCTATGCAAGATTCTGTAAAAGCTAATTTGAATTTATTTATCGTCTTTTGGAATCTTACGTTCAGGCCAGGATAGAAGTTTCTGGGTTTCACCGGTAGAAAGAAGATATTTTAGACTTTTCGAAAAATATTTTTGAAATCTGGACTTAAGGGGCTCATGAGCAAAATCCAAGTTTTTATGGGTCATTTAAGGTAACTTGGTGTTGAAACCACTAGTTGTAATTCTTTGTGTAAGAACTGTGCCTAGTATAGTTTCCAATGATGTAAGAAGAAATTTTGGATTTGGCGCCCTTCCTAGTATTTTTTGGCCTCAAAGTTGAGAAAAATCGAAATTTCGGGAATTTCAACGTCAAATAAAAAAAAATCAGAAAATTGTTGTTTTTGCCCAACAATACTTCTACTAATACTGTACAAAATCTGTAAGTTTCGTTTTGTGGTTTAAAGTTATCTAGAAGTTATAGGATCTCAAAACACGAGCAAAAGTAGTAATAGATCGGCAATCGGAAATACACCATAAAAGATCTAAATTAGTTTTCAATGCTTATTTATTTTATTTTAACCAAGTAGATCCAATAATGTACATTTTACTTTAAACATTAATTATAAGATTATGTTTTGGGTTGGAAAGTTTTTCTTGGAATATTTTGCTAGGAAAATAGAAAAGTTAAAACAAGTGGAGATTTCAAAGCCAAATTTCTTTTAATGGGTACCAGTAAAGAGTCTGAAATTTTGGCATTACAAAGGATGCTTGGCAAATCCTGAGAGTGAGTTCAAAACATATACTGATGTGTAGAATACAGGTTACCTGCTGTTAAATAGATATCGTAATGACTGAATTTGGATTTTATTTTATAACCTTTATTCATCTAAGGTTCAGACTGGGATAGGGGAGGGTCAAGGATGCTGGAAGGTATCGGCGAGAGCCTGTTGCGAGTGACCAAGTTTCATTTATAGGGGGAAAAAAGTGTCATCTGCATACCAATATTAATTTCTGTAATATTAAAAAATTTGTACTATAACTTGGTTGAGTTATTTATGAATGTATATTTATTTATTTATTTATTTATTTATTTACAGAAGGTTTCAGATACAGCACAATTTGCCATTTTACACTGAAAACATTAACAGTAAACATAACACAACAATAGAAGAACAGCAAAACAAAAAAGAAAAAAAAAGTTACAGAGATAGTCTGTTTATACATATTCTAAAAGTTGATTCATTAACAAATATGTCAACGTTATTAGGAAGAAGATTGTACGTGCTGATAATTCTATTCAAGAGGGACCTTTGTACAACATTTACCCTCACTGTTTGGGAGTAGAAAAGATCACTTGAGCGTGTTGTTCTGCAGGGTATACGAAAGTTTATTTCACCAAGCAGCTTTTCACAAGAAACATGACCATTGACAAGTTTGTGCAGAAATATAAGGTCTGAAATTTTGTTTCTTACTTGCGGTGGTTTGATATTCAGACATTTTAGTATATCATTTTTTGGAAGTGTGCGGAGATGAGGTACTCTGTAGGATACGATGGCAAGAAAAAAATTTATTACGGAGTTTAATTTATTTAAATGAGTAGGGCAGGCCATTGACCAAATAGGGGAACAGTATTCAATAGTGGGGGCAACGTATGATTTATAGAACAAACTTAGGGAATGAGGATTTTTAATGTCCGTGAAGCGGTAAAGAAGACCCAGTTTTCTCATAGCAGTACAAGATATGATATTAATATGTTCAGCAAAAGTAAGTTTACTGTCAATAATAACGCCAAGATCTCTGAAGGAGGAAACTGAGTTTATGTTACTATTTCCAATTTTGTAGGCGTAGTTGATAGGTTCCTTTCTTAGCGAAATCGTAAGAGAAGCACATTTTTCAAGGTTTAGGTTTAGTTTCCAAGACGCACACCAGTTGAGGAGACTAGAAGCATCATTTTGAAGAGTAAGAGCATCCTTTCCAGAACGAATTTGCCTGTAGAGCTTGCAATCATCAGCGAATAGAAGAATATTGGTCAGACTATTTGCAAATAAAGAAGGCAGATCATCTATATATAATAGGAACAGTAGTGGGCCCAGGACACTGCCTTGAGGGACACCAGAAGATAAGGGAATAAAGTCCGAAATGGAGCCTGTGAGTTTGACTCGTTGTGACCTATGACTGAGATAGTTTTTAAGTAGTGAAAGTAACTTACCATGTATATTGAATCTTGAACTTAGTTTGTATATAAGAAGATCAATTATATTTAATTTAATATTAAAGCATATTTAATTTGTAAATAATGCTATCTCTTCATTTAATTTCCTACTGTTCTGCCGGCAGCTTTTTCTTTCTTCCTTTCTCTACCTCTTTGGACGAAGTATATTTGAATTTATACACTGTAATTTTATTTTTGTAATTAACGCATATGAATTTGTAGTAGATACTTAGAATGTACTTTCGTAGCTCAGAAGTTGTATGTAGCAGAGCTGCAGAAGATTCGGCTGGGTGAGAAGAGGGTACTGACCCTAGAGTAACGGTAAATGACTAAAATTTTCCATGCTTCTCTCTGTTTCTATCCTTGCAGATAAAAAAGAGGCGATGGGGGGGAAGGCAGAGTTTGATGACGTAGATGGACACAGCACCGACTGAGCGCGACGATACAGCGAGTTTTGGGGGTGATTCCTGCTATTTTATAACTTTTTGTTGTTTTAGCTATTCAGCTTTTAGCCATAAAAATAGGAACAGTTTGCTTGCAAAAGGTCAGTTATACTCGGTACGGTAAATACGTGCAAGTCGACGTTAGACTGAGATGTGAAGCCTGTAGGCCAAGCAGTCATTAAGCTGCGAGTACGGCTGGACATAGAAAAGAATATTTCTTCAGTATGTAAATCAGAAGTTCGAACTTTAGATAGAAGGACTCTGAATTTCGTCCAGGATATCTGCAGCGACTAAGTTCGAATGCTGCAAAGCGCTTTATTGTCGTGAAGTAAAAGCTACACCTCTCGACCGTTTACAAGTCCACAACACAGAAGAGAAGGTTCTGTAAGTTAATCAGTTTATGTCTCTCTTGATTTTGGCTGGGCCACTTATAAAATTTCAATTCACTACCATTTTATCCAACGTTTCTATGCACTTCATAGATATTTGATGTAACGTCCACCCCTGAGATTTTTTTTTTAATTTTGAAACGCTTGTTCTGCGATTTTTGTAGTTTCCATGTGTTACAATGAAACAGAATTTCTGCCAGGAAGTAATTTGCGCAGATGAAAGTATCGCATTAACGGGATCCCGGATGTCTTAGTTTTTTTCCAGTGCAAGGTACAATATTCAAGGGAACTCGTACACCTCAGGGTATTGGTAATAGTTCCACTGGGACTCGAGCCCGGCGTGGACTAAAAAGTCGGCCCTATTTTTTTTTCTTGAATCAAAAAGGTATCCGACCTCACTGATGAGAAAAGGTTTATCTAAAGCGTCAGACGAAAGGATTACTCTCAGCGAGATTATTCAGGCGTTCAAATACTGCGAAGTGTTAATGCCATTTGGGCGTAACTCCCATTCACTGCATATTAATTCATGGAAGAAAATAAATCTGTGGGTGGGGAAGTTCGCTGTATCGTCCAAGCACACACACAAAAATCCAATCCCTTCCGGGCGAAAAGTGCCCTGAAAACCGGATTTGTTTCTATTTCAACAATCACATTTGGATACCATTTTGACCAGTTCGATTACGTTTTGGGTTTTACCAAGTGGGTTTGAAAGAAAAGAATGAATTTTGTTTAAATGTTCTTTGATAAACTAGTTCGTACATACTAAATTTTCCGTTAACGTCCGGTAAAAATTTTGGCATGCGCCGCAATACAAAAATGACTGCCATTAACAGATTGGTAAAAATAATAGACTTGTTTTGAACTATTCTCATGCAAGTGATATAATTATTATTATACTGAAAGGTGTCGAGCAGCTAAACTGGACGATTTCAGATGGCCAGACCTAATGGTACCGTGTAAGAAGTGCCTGAAACTTACTTTATCTATTGTATTATGCCAATTTTCATTTGAGGGGTGGGGGTGGGAACACGCCCTCCAGTACCCCCCCCGTGGCGACACGCGTGAATACAGATCAAAACAATGCACTACAGAGGGTGAACTAAATTTAAATTTAATTTGTAAGGTCTTTAGGCAACTTTGGCTCAGGACAATATAGAGGATGAGAAACCGCGTTATACGAACTTCGAAGACAAAATAAGTTACTCCGATTACTCTACGTTTTAATCAAACGGTTAAAATTGCTTATACAACAAATCAATAAATTTCATGCAAAACACTGATTTCATTGATGGGCACACCCATGTATTTCTCATGCGGGGCCCACATCACATCAAAGGGGCTTAAATGGGTCAATATTGATCGACACAGACGACATGGTGCCCACACCACTGCAACTGGAAGATATTACTCAATAGTAGAACAAACAAATATCACTTAGGCTACAAGCTTATTTAAAGAAATATGCTATTTTACGGATAATAATGAAGCAGATCAATTTCTACATACTAAATTGATAGTTTAAGATACATTTTAGATCATTAGATTTACTTGGTTTATTTAAAATAAAATAAATAAGCGAAGAAAACTTTAATTTAGGTCTTTTATGATGCATTTCCAATTGCGAACTATTACTATTTTTGCTCATGTTTTGAGAGCCACTTCTATATCACTTTGAACCACAAAATGAAACTTACGGATTTTGTACAGTATTAGTAGAAGTATTGTTGGGGAAAAACAGTAATTTTTTATCTGGTCTCCCCTTTCTGAAATGTGATCTTGAAATTCCCGAAATTTCGATTTTTCTCAACTTTGAGGCAAAAAAATGTTACGAAGGGCACCAAATCCAAACTTACTTCTTACATCTCTGGAAAATATACTAGAGAAGTTCTTACACAAAAAATTACAACTTGTGGTTTTAATCCTAAGTTACCTTAAATGTCCCATAAAAACTTTGATTTAGCTCATGAGTAAGGCCGAATTATTAGCCCCTTAAGTCCAGATTTCAAAAATGAACTTTTATACATTTTCTAAAAGTCTAAAATATCTTCTTTCAACTAGTGAAATCAAGAAACTTCTATCTTCAGTAAAAAGACAGCAGTGACCCTTTTTCTAAACCCTAGCAAATCCCTACTTTTGCCTACTGCAGCAAGGAAAAGTGAACCTAGATTCACTTTTCCTCTGATAATAAAAAAAATAAAAAATGGTGGTGCTGGTGATCTATGGCGTAAATCTGAAAATAATAATAATAATAAAAAAAATCCAAAATTGTCACGCAAGCAGTGCTGGTCGATTTCACATGGGATGACTCATTTGACAGGACCTTAGTTACCACCCCGCATTCACTTGGTAAAATTTAGAATGGCTCGAACCCGCGAATCTATCCATTACCGATCCGAAGTCCGCGACGCTACTTCCCAGCCAGGACCTCAGGTGCTGGGTTCTGCATGTACAGCGCCCCCCCCCCCCCCCCCCAATCCTTCCTGTGGAGTGTCACAGTTCCAACTTTAAATTTTTACTGTTAAAAACCGATAGAAACTCCGTAAAACTCTATTTACACCCCAAAACTGAAAATCCTGGTAGAATCCCAGATTGGATTTCTAAAAGCTAGTAATTTGTGTAATAATAAAAGACAGTATGAAGACGGGCTTCTCTTTTAAACAAAGTCCGAAACAATACACAACATATATCGTACTATGCTGCATTTATCTTGTTACTCTCCTTGTATTCTTGTGTTAGAGTATCCCAAATACACGCCCTTTTTGCATCTAATTAACAACAGTTGAACACCAACCTTATCTGCACCCATTGTATCGAATCAGTTTTTTGAGAAATGGAAGTCAAAATTCCCTATCTTTCTTTGGTATTTACGTAATGAAGTATCTACAAGGCAAGTCTTCTCTCAGTTCGTGTGAATGAACCAACACTGTGCAATAGCCCGTAATGAACTTGCGGGAGGCGCGCGGTTTCCGCGTGATTATGGATGATGCGGAAGGTATGAAGAAATGTTCTCGGCCGCAGACTTTTCGTCGAGTGAATCACTCTTTTTACTTCAATGTCCCATAAGATTCAGTGCGGCTGCCTCTTGTGGGAACAAACTAAGCCTGCAGTAATAATTTTCTTTTCTTTCACGCTTCTCCTCTATCCCTGACCTCTTTTCTTCCTAGCCACTTCTCTTCTCATTGTCTGTACACTATACCTTCCTACATATTTCTCCCTTTTTTCTTCTTCTGATTACGTTTCCTATACCGACTTTCATTTGTTCTGATTGACTTCGAAACCTACTCTCTCTTCATTGCGTTTCCTATACTGTATCGCTTTTCTCTTACTGGGTTTCCTATACTGAATCCCACCTTCCTGACTGCGTTTCTATTACCTACTCCCATTTTTCTAAATTATCATTTTCATTATTATTTATTGTACACAGCTCAATTTTCAACACAGAAAAACCTTACCAAAAAGCTGTTGTACACCTCCCAACAGTACTGGCGCATGCGCAGAAGGTTGTAAATTAATTTTACTGTTGGTGTACGCCATTTTGTTTTCGGTTTCTCTCAGTCAGTGAACTAACTTTATTTACTGAGGATAACTTTATGTCGAATTATCAAGTGACTATCTTCGTGTTAAGTGAGAATTTATGCTCGTGATTTCCCTTAGGATGTAACCAAGGTTTAAAAAGTATGTAAAGTTGGTGCGCGACGGCTACCCATCGTTAGATTTGGCCACCTGGAGTCACACCTGGTAGCCAATTTTGGCCACCAGGTCTTTTCTAAAAATTTTCAACTTAACCGGTATCAATACATTGCTGCCGTTCACCAACGCGCTGTATTTCACTTGGGTGCCGCGAATGTATTATTTTCTATGCATTTTCGGCACGCCGTCATAAGTACTGTAGCTTGTTCCGACGCCGCAGCTATGTGAATGTGCAATAAAATTAGTCGTTCACATAAGGAACAACTAACTTTTTTTTGCATGGTAATTCATTTTGGTTCTTGGCTAATTTCAATATAAAGGTGCATCACTGTGTAACATGCATGTAATTTAAATTTATGTTTAATGTAAATAAAACAATATAGGAGACCCCCATAAATTCTTCAGGTGGTCTCGTTGACCACCAAATTTTAGAAAACTTTTTAAACACTGGATACACCATAATTTGACCTATTGTGTATATCATTATATTCAGCCGTTTTCATCATATCATTCATCATATTGTGTATATTATCATATTCACTGCTGGATGGAGGTCTCCCTCTTTTCTTTCCACATATCTCAGTGTGCTGCTATCCTCATCCATGTAGCTCCTGAAAAACACTTGATTTCACCTACCCATCTTGCATTTGGTCATCGCCTCAGTTGTTTCTTTTTTCTAGGATCCCATCGTAGTACATATGTCGTCCATCTTCCTTCTGTTCGTCTAGCTATATGACCGACCCATCTCTACTTCTTCGTAGTCTTGATTACATCCTCTGCCTTTGTGCGCGAATCAATTCATTTTTCTTCCTGTCCCTCCTGGTTATTCACAGCATGCATATCTCCGTTGCTCTCTGTGTGGTTCTTAATCTTTGAGTCGTTTGCGCATTTCAATGTCCAAGCTTCGCAGCCGTACGTCATCACGGGTAAGACACACTGATTATAAACTTTACGCATCAGACGTATTGTTAGTTTGCTTTTGAAAATAAAGTGTAGTCTTCCAAACGAACTCCACGCCATTTTACATCTTCTATTTATTTCATCAGTCAACTTAGCATTCAATGTTTTGAGTTGGCCTAGGTAAACAAACATCCTCATCAACTATACCTATTTTCACTCCGTTAATCATTATTTCCTTCTTTGCAGCATGCTGATTGTACATTACTTTTGTTTTACTTAAATTCATTTTAAAGCCCTTTTTTGGAACTCTCAATCCACAGTTCTTCCATTCTGGTTTGTAGTTCTTCTGCACTTGAAGCAAACAGCAAATCGTAGGTGATGAAGATATTCGCCATTAATTTTAATTCCAACTTCATCCTAGTTTAAATTCTGGAACACTCTCTCCAGTACCACAGAAAATCAGTTTTGGAGAAATTGGATCTCCTTGCTTTACCCCTTTTCCAATTCCAAATTTTTCACTCTTGATGTAGTCTAATGACAGCTGTAGCAGTCGAGTAAATATTATTCAGTAACTTGATGTATGCACTTCCGATACCTTGATGTTCAAGTGATTTAAGTACTGCTGCCAAGCAGACCGAATTAAAAGCTTTTTCAAAATCTATATAGTGGAGTCCCAAACATAGTGGAAGTTCATATTCATTACTCCTTTCCATAACTTCATTCAATGCTTGTATGTGGTCCGTTGTGCTAAGTCCACGGCGAAATCCGGCTTGTTCCCTTCCCTGTTTAAAATCCAAGTCTCGTTCAATATGATTCAAAATACTTTGGTGAACATTTTGTATAGAACTGACAGTAAACTAACTGGTATGTAGTTTTCGACGCGCTCTTTGTCTCCTTTCTTGTACAACAAAATGATACCACCACCGATTGTTTTTATATATAAGGTAAATTTATGATTAAGAAGAAGAAAGGGCTATATAAACAGGACATTTAGGACAGGGGTAGGCACAAATTTTGACATAGAACAACGTCTTTCTCAGCATTAGATATGGATGAGATTCTTTTACTTCTAGCCCCCCTTCCCCCTGCATACATACTGCGACCTCCATCCTGATTTATAGTTTACGGTAAACACCTGAACCTGTGGGGTATCTATTCTTTGAAAGTTTAAAAACCACTATTAGAACTGAGTTAATGGAAGACTAAATATTAGTAACAGTGCGGAGAGTAGTGAGAATAAACTAGTTTCTGGTCTAGTGAAAAGGCAGTTTGTACACTCAATAGAATTTTCAACGCAGAAACAAAGATACGAATTCCTTACAACAAACACAATTAGGACGGACAGCTGCCACAAAAATTATGAATAGATTCTTAGGTTTCTGATTGTTTAACTTCGGTGGGAGATTAACTATATTCTTTGCACAGTTGCTGAATACAACGAAACCTAGCAAATACTTCTGATTTACTGTACGTGTATACTAAAATTTGCTACTGGAAGGCAATATTCTTCTCGCATACATATGCAATATTTTAGATTTTACCAGGTGTACGTTTCAATATCATCGGAATTTAGAATCAATGGTCGAAGGAAAAAGAATGGTTTGTTTACGTTTCATCTATTACTTATTTGCGTATCAGGTCAACCAGGCTATTATTATTATTTGTAGACATATTAATTTTTTTAGAATATAATATGATTATGTATACATCAGTATCTCTTAGGTTTATTTACTTGATAGCCTCCCAACAGTATCAGTGAGTTACAAGTTAAGATCGCTTCAAAGTCAGCATACTGATTTGCTTTCACGAAATACGAATACGAAAAGTAAACGATTTTAGAGGTGCAAGTTATTGTACAAGTGCATTTACTGTTTATGTAGTACAGATGTGTAAAAATGTTCTGTGGTCAAGGTACAGCAATCAACATCGAGTATTACTGTTGTACTGGGATTCTCAGTCTAGGAAGACACATCAAGATAAGATTAAAAATCTATTTTAATAAATTTACGATAGTGTTTCTATTTTATTTTCTCTTGTACCTACGCGAGTACTGGTGGACAACTGTTACGTTGGCGAAAATCTGGCGTGTATATGCAAGTTTACAGGGCCGTTGTAATCAGACAGAATCGGAACAATCGTGTCACAGATTACGAGTATTAGGATAATGAGACCGTTTTATAGAATCACCACTCATCGAAATCTTAGGTACAAACGTTTTTCCTGATCCATAATCAAATTCCCTCAACTTCCTTACTTTTCTTGACCGGAACACACAGCAGTCTTACCTCTGAATAAAGTAACAAAGGAATAAGTCTGGACACTGATTATATCATTTGTTATAGGCGTAATTACATATATTGTTATGCCTGTAAGAATACAATTTTCACGAAATTAGCAGTTACATCCTATGTCTGCTTCAGGTCTTCAAATGTAGGCAGGCAGTCATTTAGCATCCTAGCTAATAATAATAAAAACCACCCGACTTCTTTTATTATATTACTGTTTGGGCACTCGAAGGTAATTACTGGGGCTCGTGAAATGTTGAAAACTAAATTCCCATCACAAAGATGGTCTACTTAAAAAAAATCTAATGTAATATACATACGATCACATAGGAATGGAAAATTTAATAATTAGGTTAAACTTACAGGATGAGTTGAAAGGGCATGTGGTGGAAGCTTTTCATCCTCTTTTGCTACTTCCGCACTTTCCATTTTAACAACTGGCTTAGGTTCTCCCTCTTCCATCATGTCTATTGTCCTTTTAACCCCGCCAACTTCTGTTCTTCTTTGTGCAATATTTAATTTACTGTCAATAGCGCATGTGCTATTAGAATTCACGTCTTCGTCTTCTTTTTCATCTAAAAATAAAGACATTAAATTGTACGAGCAATATTTAAATATGCAAGTCAAGACAGTTACAAAATACGCATTTTCTTTAATCATCAAAATCATGAAAACAATCAACTTTACGAAGTAATAGATAAGCAATCTATTCTTGTAAATTAAAGAATTAATCACCATTATGAGCCGATGAAACATGAACACAAAAACGAATATTATTTCTATATACCAACCAGCGTTTCTTCTTCTGCAGTAGATTGAAATAAATTAGATTTTGACCTGTGTAGGAATTGAAGACTATAGGTCGTTTTCACTACCTTTCATTCATCAATGCATTAAACAATGTAGGTGCTGCCAGCAATTTTAAGTATCTTTCAGGGCCTTCAAAACTAAAATGAATTCCAGTATATCCAGGACTTCCTAGGAGCGTAAGAACCATATTAGCTTATCGCAATATCAAGTGAAATGACATTTCCCTTAAGTTTATTTATAGCCTGAAGTATAGCTTGTATGCTCAGAACTGTTTGCTCCCGGCTAATGGATTTTAAATGCTCTCAAGTGTGATCGCCACTGTCTTGTTATTCAATTGTCTGAATGATGCCGTAATGAATGTAACGGTCTCAACACCGAAATTTTGAGCCCCCACCGGGAATAAAATCCGGGACAGCTCGTACAGAAGTCGAGAGCGCTACCGACTAGGCTACGCAGGAGGCTCATATATATATATATATATATATACAGATGCTTATCAGAATAAT
>JAGDQP010004737.1:0-17109 GCA_022664845.1 Lepisma saccharinum | reverse complement strand
CTTCCTTTTCATTGCGTTTCCTAGTATACTATATCCTACTTTTTCGGGATATGTTTACTATACTAAATCCCCCCCTTTTTTTTTCGGGTTACGTTTTATACTATATCTCACATATTTCTCGGGGTGCGTTCCCTGTATTGTACCGCACTTTCTCCGTCTTCAATTTCTATACTGGATTCCACTTTCTAAACTACGTTTTTCTTACTGAGTCCCAGTTTTTAAAGTATTTATTGTACCTAGCTCAATTTTCAACACAAAACACCATTTAGAAAAAAAAAAAAACCTTTTCCGTAAGTACTTGCGCAAGCGCAGAACGTCGTCAACTCTTTGATATGGTTGTACGCCTTGTTGTTTTTCTACCACTTTAAGTTGTGAACGTGTGTTACGTGAAGTTCTTTATTGCCTACTACTGAAAACGGATGGATTCGAAAATTATAAGTTACTTTATAGTGTTGTGTATGATTGTGTAAGTGATTTTCGTCAAGATATTACGTAAGTACAAACCTTTCCTTTTTATTAAAATTTCACCTATTATATTCCCTAACCAGCCTTCATCTATATGTACTAATCACAAAGTAAAGCCGGAAGGGCAACTTAAGGTAAATTTTGATAAAAAGTAAGGAATCTACTTAGTTTATTTGTTCCATAGGGGAACAAACAACACACACACGTATAAAAATAATATACAGAGTTCTTCGCGATATTTCAAGCCGGACGGCCATTACCTACCAAGTGGTGCATCCGAGAAACCAAACTGCTTCTGCCTCACACACTATTGTAATCCACTCTAGCCTGAAAGAAGTAACTCGTATAAAACGACGTGAAAGCAGATGTGAAATGCTGCGACTTCGTAACAATGTGCCATACACTGCAAACACGATCTAAAAAATTGATTCTGGACGAACTAGGAGACCATTTCGCATCCACCGTATTTTTTTTTTTTTTTTTGTATCTGCTCCCTACAGATTTACATTTTTCTCGTTTATTGTAAGACGCCACTGTTTAAAAACTTGTCTGGATAACTTCTTTAAGGCTCAAATTACGGCAATCTTGAAGCGAGTACTTGATTATTTGTCCAAACTTAGGAAGAATGCAATCAGAAATGGAAGAGACCACATACTTTGAACGAGCTGACTGTGTTTCACATCCTTTGTCTTTCCGAGTCACAGTTAGCGACGCGAAATTAACCATCGACCCAATATATTAGTTTCGTAACTGTATCGTTGCACTTGGGGTACAAATAACGTTCCTATCAGGGCTAAAAAAAAAAAAAAAAAAAAAAATAAAAATAAAAAAAAAAAATTAAAAAAAATGATAGCTCTCTCCAATCGCCGGTGGCTTCTGAAATTTCCTGTATTGTTTTCTTGTACGTATTCCATACGTAATCATACATTATGTTCTTGCACTTACCACTTTATCTGACCCGAATACCTACTAGATTCTATAGAATTCAATAAAATCTTTTACATTAGGTACCGTGAAAATATGGCACTGACACCAACAGCTCAACTTACTTAAATACACTTACAAGGAGTGCCAAAGTGTTACTTCGGAGCCAAGGTTCAGAGTAGGCCAACTTTATGCTTCTGGTCAAGTGAATTAACTGTGTAAAATATTAACGGGCGACGTCCAGTTATGCTCAGGATATACTCACTGGAATTTGGTCAGAGGTGGTCATCACCCTGGATACCATTTAGAAGGTACTGAGGAGTACAATTGTCAGGGTCCCCACTAATTTGCCAAGATCAAATTTCCTGACATTTCCAGGTCACTACTCAGAATTTTCCAGGTACCCCATTTTGTGTGTGTATATATATATATCATAATTCCATGGGAAAATAAAGATCATAGTTGCACGAAAATAAGATACATCAAAATATTTCAGTGTTCTTTTCTTAAATTGCTTCATGGTTGGCACATTAGTCTCCAAGTAATTTCAAAAACGTTCTAACATTAAATGCCTGATGTAGCTAAATGAACTTAAAATAAGCTATCAAATTCCCTAACTCTTCCAGGTTTTCAAACATTTTTAGTGAAATTCCCTGACTTTTCTAGGACTTTTTATTGCTAAGCTGGATTCCCCGACTATTCCAGGTTTTCTAGGTGAGTAGGAACCCTGAATAGTTCTCTGTCGACGGAAATAGTCGTGCACGCCAGCGTCTCCAAGGTTTCGGGTTCAAATCCCGCCAGGTCCCAGCTTTTTTATTTATTTATTCTTTAGGAACTTTAACAGCACATTCAGTAAAACAAATTCAAACAACGTTTAGTTTCCAAATTCGATTTAAATTGCAAAACTACAATTTATTTTGCTGCAAAGAGAAAGTTTCATTCTTCTGATCTTCAGGTTGGTCTTTGACGAAGATCCTATGGGTACTTTAGAAAAAAGAATATATACTTTTGAACCCGCAATCTTAAAGTGTGATGCCTCCTTCTCAACGGTATCTAGCGTGACCACCTCTGGCATTTTTTGGTCGACTTCAAGTGATTATATCTTGAGCATGTCTGGCCATCACCCTTAAATATAAAGTTATCCTACTCTGGATCTTGACTCCGGAGTAGCACTTTGGCACTCCTCCTTGTTAATAACAGGACATGCACGCTTATGCAAAATAAGAAAAGCTCTCATGAGCACTATATCAAAAAAAGAAACTTGCATTAACAAAGTATTCAAACAACATAATTTTCAAAATTAATTTTCTTAATAATTTATTACATTTTGTTGCGGTCTACTAGCAGTAACTGAACACACTTCAGACTAGAAAACTATTTTGCTACACTCGGGTCTGCGCTTTTGGCAATAATTAAGAATATGTAAAGGAGATTAAATGCGAATCTATCCATAAAACTTTAAACGGAAATTAAAACTCTAATCAGTGACATCTAACAAACAAGTGTGCAAACACTAATGCTTGCTCATAACAAATATAGGTAAACTCCTCAGAAACGAGCTTTTGCTAACTGGAAATTTTATCGTACAATCCTGAAATTACACAGAGCAGAATTTCATCCACAAAATGAAAAAGATTGTGGGTGCTGGGCTGAACCTAAAATACCCCCCTCCCAATATTTTTAAATGGCCTCTATTATATATACACAGCTGAAGACTGGAAACTCTCAATATGTTTACGATTCATAGGAATAAAATAAAAACTGCCTTTTTATGATTTAAAGAAATACATTACCTTCCTCTTCACGCTCATCTTCACTCAAGTCCTGGCGTGGATGAAAAAATAAGTCTGGTATAAATTGTCTTACTAACTGCTTTATTCGTTGCTTGTCTTCTTTATGAATGCCAGTTTGCCGTTTAACGTGGTGAATAAGGAGGTTTGCAGCATCATCTAGAACAGATTTATCTTTGTATGGCAATATTAAATGAGGGCCTGTTAGTATTTCACCCGTCCCTTCCTCCGCTTGCTCATGTCGCTGCAATAAATGGAATTACATGGAATATTTAGTACGTATGAAATAAGACAGCACGAAAAGAAAATTCTAAAGAAAATTTGTCTGACCAGTTCCTTTTCAATTCAGGAAGTTCAAGAAAAAATGTACCGGATAAGTCATAGATTTTGGTAATTATATTTTATGAACTCTTTATGTAAATTTAACAGACACGAAAAAAAAAAACAAAAAAAAAAACCACCTTATTCCTTATTGAAGTTCGTAGATGAAAAGATGGTGTTCTGTTACTAATTTTGACATCATATCTTAGCAACTAATTAGTATAAAGAAATAATTCTTTTATATATGATGGATATTTGTGTAGTTTGGGATATGAAATGATTACTATACAGGATGTACCGAAATTGTGAAGACTTTGAAGAAAAAAATACAAAATTGTAATATTTCGAAAACTTTTTCCTCTCTTTCGTAGCGAAGTACGTACTTGTTTAAAACCTTGAGTAATAACTATTAGATATTTTATCCCAAAAATACCTTGAAGTGGTTGGGACTTACTTTCAATGTAGCAACAACGGAAAGTTAGTTGTTTTAAGAAGTTCACCATATTTGGAATTAATTTTCAAAGAGAACTGCTTTTTTAAAAAAATGATTTTTCAGTATAGTTGAGACATGGAAAGTTAGTTGTTTTTAAGAAGTTTGCCATATTTGGAATCAATTTTCTCAGCAAACTGAATTTAAAAAAATGGGTTTTCAGTATAGTTGAGACACTTAAGTGCTCTAAAGGCTGACCAAGTCTTATGATCCATCAGACATGATTTAGATTTTACAGCGAAATTATTCCTGCAAACAAAATAAGACTGTTCAAAGCATGGCTGGGAACACCGCGTGTTCGTACCCGCATCAAACTTTTCGCACATGTTCCTCACATTAAAACACGACGAAAGGAAAAATATTTTGAATTGCCAGCTGAAATTCCCGAATGTCGGCGTATGGGTGATAACACCACACGTTGGTACAGATATGGACAAAAGTATTGGCACATGTCTAACTGATATTCCTGATTTCAGAAATAAATATACTGCAACATCGTATATATATTCGTTGACTTGCAGATACATGCATACTTGCATGACGTATGTGTGGAAAGTACATTGTCTTATGCAGCCAAAAAACGCTGATCCAAAAGTTATGGGATAGTGGAAAGGAACTAGTTGACGGCGCGGCAACATCGCGGCAAACGGCGCAAAGATGTTGAAGTGGTCAGTTGGACTTCTGGGAGTGCAGTGAAAAGTCGGGTACCGTGATAATGGCAACCCGAACGGGAACTATCAGCGTTTGAGCGCCGCATGATTGTTGGTGCTAGACGAATGTGGCATGCGATTTTGGAAGTCGTCCGGACATTTAACTTGACTCTCTCCAGTGTCAAGGGTGGACTGTGAATACCGCATTGGAGACTTTACGACCCATCAGGAACAACGCAGTGGCCGCCCACGGGGTGCTGAATGACCGCAACGTCTGGGCAGACTCATCCGGGCAAACTGACAAGCAACAGTACGTGATCTGACGGCAGGAATCAATGCAGTGCAATTTGGTTCCCACGTGGTATCGCAGCCGAAGACCGACACGTGTGCCGCTACTAATCGCTACCCATTAGCGGCTGCGACTCACACGGGTTCTGGAACACGTTGATTGAGTCTTAGAGGACTAGAAACGTGTAGCGTCGTCAGATTAGTCACGTTTCCAAACGGTACGGGAGGATGATACGATCCGGGTGTGGTGCAGATCCCGAGTTTGCACTGTGCAAGCTGGTGGTGGCTCCGTCAGGTTTCAACTTTATTTGGCATGGTTTGGGTTCTCTGGTCCGCTTGGACCGGACACTGATCAATCATCGCAATGTTTAGCTGCTTGGTGACCATCTCCAGCCCTTTGTGAACTTCGTGAATCCTGCCAACAATGTGATTTTTCAGGATTATAATGCGCCATGTTACCGGGCCGCAATGGTGCGCGACTGGTTTGAGGAACATTCTGGCAACTTCTAACGCATTCCATTTGGTCCCCTACATCTCCGGAAATGAACCCTATCGAGCACATGTGGGATACCATCGAACGAGCTATTAATGATAATCTAAAGCAATGATCTCAAACAAGAGATGGCAACACTACCTCCGTATATATCTAATGTATTTTCGCTGTTACACGAAATTTCATTGCTGCTTCTACAAATTTAAGCCTATAGAGTTCAAACTTTCAGGGAAGAAAGTTAATAACCAAGTCAAGAGCATGATCGACGCAGATTTTTAATTTTCTTTTTTGTTCATTGTTATAGAATTGAATTGAATTTATTTTAAGACCTTTAGGCAACTATGGCTCAGGCCGTATGGATGATGGGATGAATTGGTGGAATGAAGAAAGTGGGAGGAAACGGGAGCACCCCGAGAAAACCCACGCACACGGTGCTTGTCCACCACAAAGCTCTCACGGCATGAGCAGGGATCGATCCGACGACCCCTAGCACCAGAGGTGAGCGCTCTACCAACTGAGCCACCGTGGCCCTCATTGTTATGTTTTCATATCCACAGTAACAATGAACGAAAACGAAAATAAAAATCGGCATCGATCATACTCTTTAATTCGTTATGAACTTTCTTCCCTGAAAGTTTGTTGAACTCTCTAAACTTAAATTTATAGGAGCAGCAAGGAAATTTCGTGCAACGATAAGAATAATTAGACATATACGGAGATACTGCTGTCATCTTTTGTTGGAGATTGTTGCTTTAGATTATCCTTAATGCCCGGGTTCCTCCACCTGCAACAACCACCAAATTGTGGACGGCAAACGAGACTGCCTGGCTGCATATTTCTCCAGCGCTGCCACGTCGAGTTGCTGCACTTCGCCGTGCTCGAGGGGGGGTCTTCAGTGGATCAAAGTAATGCTTTTCGTAGTGAAAAAAAAACAGCACCAAGTTGCATAGTGATTTAGTTTCATAACACAGTGACATAAAATTATGGCCGTTAGCGTGTAAATATATAGACATGGTACCGATTTCAATAGGTAGATTTTTCTTCGAAATCTACCTAAAAACCTGGTAAATGAAAGCATATTATACTTTTGGCACATTAACGTTTTTTTTAATGATTTTATTATATTCAATTAAAAAATTGCTTCAATCTCGGAGTGTACTAGAGAAGCACGTCATTTTGAGATCACCGTTGTACTCAACTCGACTCCACGTAATACATGAAAAAGGATTGCCGTCAAAGCCACACTCTACACAGCAGTCTTATCTTGTCTCGAATTTAATGTCCTTAAGTTCTAACAATGAAAGCACTTTGGACAGTCCCGACAACTGATTAAGTGTATTAGTAATACACAGCAGTAATTTATGCAAAGACATTATAATGAAATTAGAATATTCAATGTGCAGCACATAAATGAAACATGATATGTCCGCCATTTTTGGTCTACGAGTTAAAAGAAATGGGTAGAACAGCACTCACATTAATTAGCAAAAATTCTGAAATAAGTTGTTTAGCACTATTTATTAATATATTTCCATGACCAGCACCTTAATGTCGGGACTTTTGGGAGATTTTCGTGACTTTTCCGTGTGGTAGACACCCTGGTATCTCGAAAATATCTTTCTGCTTATGGGGTCGCTGACACATCCTTACTAGCTGAACAAGTTTTTTCGGAATCCCATACTGTACCAGGATATTGTATAGTTTTTTCCTTATGTAATTCTCATCACTGCTATAACAAAATCACTACACACAAGAATTAGGGGAAAATTCTGATAGAAGTAATTTGACTGAGCTTCAAGAAAATATTAGAAGATAACAACGTTCTGTCGTATTTTGGCCCTACGAGAAGAAACGCAACATGAAGTGAGACAGACGTATTTAAAAAAAATCAGAAATATACCTTATCAGCAACAATGAATGATCTCTCGAACGCTCGGGTAATGATGATGACTTCACATTGCAGCTCAGCACTCTGTCCAGAAACAGATCCTTACTCTGATGAGAGCAAAGAAACAGACATTACGGATCCTTACCCTGATGAGACAGCAAAGAAACAGACATTACGGATCCTTACCCTGATGAGACAGCAAAGAAACAGATATTTTCTCGTGTCGCTTTCTGAGCCATATTTAACTCATGTGTGACCCTTCGTCCCACTTCATAGCGTGTCCCAAACTGGTGGAGGTGTTGCCGAATGGTTTCAGCATTGCAACTGAATGCTGCTACAAATGCTTCACATTTTTGTACATTATCGACCTCAATAGCCGCCTTGAGTGCTTCGTTGTCTATGGCTTATGGACGTCCTGTACGTTGTGCGTTCTGGAGGGAGTCACCACCCTCCTTAAATTTGTTAACCACCATTGTATTGTTCCCTCATTTACCACATCCCTACTGAATGCATGGAATACTTTTCTTCTCGCTGTACTAGCGTTCGTTCTCAGTTTAAAGTTTAATCTCGTACAACATATAAACTCGTATAAAGCTGTAGCGACCGGCCGTAATTCAGTTCGTAGAATGTTGGCTAAGCAATCGGAAGATCCTTTGGAACGATCTCAGCAGCCGCTCATTCTAACTGAGGGTTTTCCAAGTTTCTTCCTCAATCACAGTCTTACAGACAACCTTTCAACATCATCTCCCCCACCATATCCCGGCCTAAGCCTGAGATGACTGCAGGCCATAAATAAATAAAATAATAATAAAAAAAAATCAATTCCTTAACGCTGTTTGGTATTTCCATGTTTGACCTGCTCACACCTATGTTCCTTGTAACTATGGTGACCACTACCAGCCCGCTAATTAATTCACTCTCTCTATGGAATACGGAACTCAAGTTCACCATCGGATTCTACCCTGGGTAACATCCAGCCAGTTTTCATCATGAAGATCTACTTTTCGAAGATACCTTCTAATGCTGTGATCCCAACGACGTAGCGGTCTTCCCAACGGCCTCTTTTACTCTGGATTACTAACTACGATAGACCATAATCATAGTTTTCCCCCTATCCGAATTACGTTGTTTTAGGCGCCGTGATTTCATTATTATTCTAATATCGGGCGAATCAAACAGTCTGTGAAGTTTATCATTATGCAGTCTCCTCCATTCTCCGGTTCTCTCGTGCCGTAGAAGAGGGAACAGTCACTAACACGTTACCTTTCTCATTTATGTTTCACTACCACCCCCCTAACGAAAGGTGTGGGGAGCAGCATATGGAGGTCGATTACACAAAATAAGACATACTTCACTGGTTGGATTTATAAATTAGAGTAAGATTATTTATTAAATAAACCAAAGAAATCCGATTGTGAAGAATTTCGTAAGTTTTTTGCGCACGAATCGGAACTCATTGCATACACTATGATTACACTTTGATACACAATATCCACAAAAAGATTCAAACATTTATCTGTCAACGAAATATGAGTTTCTAAACTGAAATGCTCACATTTTGCCTGTCTTCCTTCTCATATAAAGCTCACCGCATCTCTTAATGAGTAGATGATTAATGATCACAATTAGCATGTAACCAGACTATGCATACATTATTCTACAAACTATGCAAAAATCTGAAATTAATTATTGGTGACTGAGCACCAATTTTCAAGTTTGGTTCTGGTACAAACGTGCAGAGTTACTAGCCACACGCTAACAATCGGGAATTTCCACTGGCAACACTGCGGAACAATATTTCTAAGCAAAGTGTCTTCACAGTCTTTCGTCTTATTTTGATGTGAAAAACACGTATGCGAAGTTTGGTGCCGGTAAAAACGGTTTCGCCATAAAATCTAAGCCATGCCTGATTGATCATAAAACTCAGCTTTCAGACCGCAAAAGTGTCAACTATTTTTTATTATTATTATACATTAACTGAGAAAATGGTGTCCACATATGACGAACTTTTGAAAAACAACCAGCTTTCAGTTGCTACAGTGAAAGTAACAATCTCGACCACCTGAACGTATTTTTGGGATAAAGTACCCAGAAGTAGTTACTCGAAGTTGTAAACGGCAAGTATATATTTTGTAACGAAAGAGTAAAAAACGATTTTTGTTCCAAAGTTGTTACAATTCTGTACACACTGTACAGCTATGATCAAAATTTTGACGCATGTCTTTAGATATTTCCCAAATTTGCATAGATGTCCTGAGTAATCTGTGAACGAATTTTATTAAAGCAAAGTTCATGTTTGCTGGGCAGAGGAGATTTTTATGTCTACCGTGCAACGTCAATTCCTGGGGTTTCTTTTTCTTTTCAGGGCTTTCTTTATGTGTGAAAATCTAATTATGTATGTAATGTTAGTTACTACATTATTCTATTATTCGTTGGTGTACTGAACGAAGATTCTCTTTTCCTTGCCTGGTTGGAAGACAGAACTGATAGAAGGAATAAACTGATAGAAGGAATAAACATTTCCATATTCTAACTGATGCATTGTCATCTAATTATTGTTTGTCTGGAACTTGCAAGTAACATATTACGATAAAATAATATAAATTGCTGAGCAAGGCAATACGTTTTAATTAAAAACTAAAAATATGTAACAGTTTCACCAACTATCTAACTTCTTGGCGTCATCACGCACACTCAAGTAGTTAGTTGGTTGGTGAAACGGTTTACACGTTTTTAGTTTTTAATTAAAACGTACTGGTTTGCTTAGTAATTTATATCTTACATATACAGAAGATAACATATCACATGTCACAAATATTTTCTCTCAAAACACTCAACAATCCGATATACATCTGCGGGTGGTATGTTTAAGAAATCCGACCCCATCACAGTAGTTCGATTACGAGATCTAGGTTTCGAAATCGGAAAGATTTATTCCTGGAAGTATACTCCTTTCCAAATAATGTAATATGTTTACTCTGAGTTTTTATGTGAACAGCAGCAGATATTCCTTAAGATATTGTCTTAATTCGATACTGACCTGAGATCACCTTCAACTACTTAACTATGGCTCGTAGTTGCAGTTCTTAAAATCCCAGGTGTGCCGCCAACGTATTAATTATCTTGATATTTTTCGTCGGATCTCAAGAGTATAAACAAATGAGCAAATTTCCCTTAATTCCAGGTATACCACATATGGAGGAATCACGTAATGTTTACTTTCACACCAATAACCTCTATTAGTGATAGAAAAAACTATACACATTTCACGGGACATAGATTTTTTTTTCACGCATACAGTTAATATATTTTAATGAAGAAAAAAAAAACTTACCTCATCATACATTGTTTCAATTTCGTTGAATAAACTTTTCGATCTTAATGCTTTTATATCATTTTGCTTGAAGTTGATTCCCTGGTGATCCAACGATTTCAGATAATACTTTTCATTCTGTTCCCGCCATATTTTATTGAAACCCTAGAAAGAAAACTGATAATGTAAAAACAATATTTACTATTTCGTTCTTAGGTACATTTATTCAGGAAGGACAGGAAAAGGTCCTTAACGAAGAGATTACACTATGCTGAGCAGTGGTAAGGTTATGGTTATGTATATATGCAAGCAGGGAGTTATATATACATAAGATGGTAAAAAGGTAGAAAAAGGATACTTACATTGCAGAATACGAAGACAAGCGTACAGGAACGACGCAAACACAACAGCAAAGCGGCAACATCTCGCAAAAGCGTTTTCATATGGTAGGAGACCTGATTGGTACCGTACTGGTACAAAGGAGACACCATGTTGCCAACTACTGCTGGGTAAGTGTGGCAAGGTTATGAAGGCGAGAAAACGACTAGATGAGTCTCAGAAAACACTAAATGGAGAAGGAAGTGCGGAGCTTGTTATGGGTACTACTATTGAGTGCAAGGTGTATAGGTTAGGGTCCGGTTCATTTTAGTTGGTTTCGTTAAAGTAAGTTAAAGATTGCAGTTTGCTTGTTATAGATTCCGTTCATTGTTTATGTACATTACTTTAAGTTTCCTGAATTAGATTTGGTTATATTATTTTATGGTCTACGTAAGAATAACACATTACCACCATACATATTGTAGAGTCGGTCTTGTTTTGTAAATTCCGAACACATGATGTTTCGAAAACTGCATCGTTGTTTTTATTTGTAAATTATATTGTAACTTACTGTAAAAGATGGCATAGTGGTAACTACAGCAGAATTATGGAGACTACGGGATACAGAGATGTTATCTGAATTGTATATTGTATTTTGTTTGCCATATTGTTTGCTTCGAAGAACTATATGAAAGAACAATAATTGTAAACCTTTTTATACATGTTTAAGATCCGCAAGATGGAATCGACCAAGTCGTTTGCAAGGCTATTGTATCTAAAATGATAAGTGAGGATCACTAAAACAGGAAAAAGTCTCACTTCTGTACTATTTATATGTATAGTTCAATTATAAAAGATTCTAAAGAATCTCATTACCAGGTTTTATTGATATCAGACTTGGTTTGAGTGTGACACTCGAGCTGTTAAAACGTCAGGTGTAGCCCCGCTATTTGGTTGTGGATAAATCCTGGCAGAGGTCATTCTGACAAATATTAGTCCAAGGAAAGTATTAAGAATTACCCATATTAAGCCAGTCAAAACGTAAAAAATCGCAAAGCGTGATGTAGTTCTGATTTTTTGGTATGTTGTTAGGACCGGTTAGGGTAGTGTGAATCCAAGTTTACACCTTCGAAAAACCTGTGCTTGCTAGAGTAATACGTGAAAAACTGAAACGTTTTCAGACTTTTTTAGTTGTTGCCTTATAACAAAACTATACATATTTCGATATTAGTCGTTATTACCATTTTTAAAGTACATTAAATTTGCAACAATTTAAGCCCAACAGCAGTTCTGTACGTCCAATAGTTTCCGAGATATGGCACTCCAAAAAATAGTCATTTTTTCCCTAAAATTGTTTTAATAAATTTAATTGGCTTTCATTTAAGCACAAAACGAAGTTTCTCTAGACCAACTAGTTTTCTCTCTCTCTCTCTCGAAAAAAAAAAGAAAAAAAGAAAAGAAAAAGAAAGAAGAATTTAGCCTAAACGCCTCTTATAATTATTTCTGGGTATTAGATGAAAAAAAAAAAGGTACAGAATCATCTAAAAACGTTGGAATGTACGTTTATATGTACGTATATTTTTAAATTTTACTGATCAATAAACGAAAACGCTCAATGTTTTGACCTTTTCGAGGCTTTTTACTGATCATGGTCGTATTCCGGGACTGAATGAAGTTGCTGGTTTTTTTTTTTGTTCGTTTCGGGCTGCTCGTCTGAAGGCGGAGGATCGTCCGGGTTGTCTTCATCCTCGTCGATTCGAATTACAGCGACGTTGTGGCAAGTCTTGCCAAAGCACAGAGTGCACAAAGCTGAGCAATTTGAGAAGGATTGGTGGGGCTGGTTCGCATAATGTTCTTATTGGTATTCAACCAAGGGAGCTCTTCGACCAACCCCACTCTGTGGCATCTTTGTATCATTGCAACTAAGAAAGCGACAGAAGATGCAGACTGCGACATTATCCGAACCGCTCTCGACAAAAGCACATCCCACGAGAACGTGATCGTGGTTTGGAGAGGATGTTGACCTACACGTTCTCCCCTGCGGCTTTGGCTCGACCATCCGAAAGTTTTACTTCCAAAAATGTGGCAGAGATGAGTGTGAAGTTGCACTCAGTTTTCCACCACTTCTTTCAGTCGAGGAGAAATGGAATTGCCCCCCGAATTCGAACTCTTCCTCCACGCATTCACTGGATGCCCTATCCGGGCAAGGACAAACAAAATTGTGGAGTGTTTATCAAAAGAACCGGAAGTCTCTGGTAAGAGTTGCCACAACGTCGCTACAATTCTAATCGACGAGGATGAAGACAACCCGGACGACCCTCCCCAGCAACTTCCTTCAGTCCCGGAATACAACCACGATCGAGCGTTTTCAATTATTGATTTGTACGATTTTTAAAAAAGTATGTACATGTAAACGTACATTCCAACCCTTTTACATGATTCAATGCCTTTTTCTTTCGTCTAGTACACAGAAATCGTCATGAGAGGTGTTTACGGTCAATTCTTCAAAAATCAGTTGCTTTTCTTTAAAGGATTATAAGAGAACTATTTAGTCTACAGACTTTGTTTTGTTCTTAAATTATAATCAATTTAGTTTACTACAACTTCATACCCCATGACTTTTCTAGTAGGATGAGCGGTTATGCCAATATTCGACCCGAAACAAGAGCAAAACTTAAAAAGTTTCGATTTTAGGAAAAACAATAGCCAATTTTTGAAGTGCCATCCATATCAGTGGGTATCGCAATTACATCTCGTGTGCATTTTTGTGGTTAACTAATGTGAGTGGTATTCATTTTTTCCTTATGCATTGTAGAATAAGAAAAGCAATGCTGGACATCCGGGACCCACCAATGGGGAGGGGCGTGTTTGAAGGAAGAAAAAACGGAAGGGGTGTTTGAAGGGAGGAAGATAAAACCAAATATTTTTTCATTTCAGTTTAATAGTTTTTTATAATCTTGAAAAGTTTTCAATTGCGGGTATCCGGGATTCATGACAAGAGGGGAGAAGGGAAGTTTCAGTGTGTAGGGGGGAGGGAGGGGGAATTTTAAGGGTTAGAATAGTTACTTACGTGATAATGAAGTCGAAAATCTTCATTTTTGTTTCAGGTTTGGTGCTTTATAACGCAAAGTTTTTAAATTGGATTGTGGGTATCCGGGACTCATAACAACAGGACATAAAATATACAGAACCTTACCTTAGCACATAGGTCAACAGTCCGGTATGAGCCTTGGCTTCGTCCACCAGTTGTGTCCATCTTGTCCTGTCTCTCGCTGTCTGTTTCCAGTTAACTACTTTCAATATTCAGAGGTCCTCTATGACATTAACCATCTTTGTTTGGGTCTTCCTTTTCTTCTACTGGAATAAATCTTCTCGTTCATGATCCTTTTGGGAAGATGATCTTCCATCAGTTCTAAATGGGCCAACCACCTCAGTCTTTGTGCCTTTGTGTATCTGACAATGTCTATTTTTCAGGATACCTATTCCTCTGTTGGACCGTATTCTCCATTCCTCTCCAATTTTGATGGGCCCAAAGAATTTTCTGATTACTTATCTTTCAAATACACGTAGATCGTTTTTGTTTTCCTCAGTGAGTGTCCATACTTCTGAACCGTATAATACTACTGGTCTTCTAAATGTTCTACATATTTTTAATTTTGTGCTTCTGTTTATCATCTTGGTTTTCAGTCAGTAATTGGCTGCTGGCGTGATATGCCCTACTTGTATCGTTCCTCTATTGTTATGGTTGTATTTTTTCTATTGAATATCCTAAATATTTAAATGTGGGTACGTTTTCCAAGGTCTTCTCCTGTATCGTAATATCTGGTTTATTTCTTCTGTGTTCTGCAGTTCTTATTATTATATATTTAGTTTGGTTTACATTCACCTGTAATCCAATTACCTTGATTGCTTCTTCCAATTCTATGTACATTCTTTTTAGTTCGCTCTCAGCTGCTACACCATCGGCGTAAGCATAGATTTGGCTGGTTTTGCACATTGTTCCTTGTTTATCTCCTTTATTGAAATCCTTCTTCTAATAGTTGTTCTTTTTTCACTTTTGCCGTTGTTTGTGTGAGCGTCATCTGTACCAATCTTATGAGCTTTCTTTGGTATTAGAAGATTCTCTAGAGCTGTGAAATCTATGAATATGATGTGAAGATCTGTGACATGTTTGTAGCTTTTTTCTATGACCTGCCATAACATAAATAGCTGGTCTATTGTATTGCGGTTTTTCCTGAGTCCACATTGGTATTCCTCTATTTTTTCCCTCTGGATATTGATTGATTTTACTGTTGATTATGTCTGTTAGTATTTAGTATTGAACATTCAATAGTATGATTCCTCTATAATTTTTACAATCCATTTTATCCCTTTCTTGTGCAGAGGATGTATTATTCCTACTTTCCATCTGTTTGGCATTTTTCTTCCTTCCAAATTTATTGAATTATATCATATATTTCATCCTTCACTTTAGGTCCTGTGTGTTTCATTAGTTCTAATGTTATGCTGTCTTCTCCCTGGGCCTTATTGTTGTTTAGTTATTATTCCCTCTATTTCTTCCTTTGAAAGTACTGTTTCATCATCTTCATGTTTTTTTCTTTCTTGTGCGCGTTAACCATCTTTTCTTTATCTATTCTCGCCTGGCGCTTCTTCTTGCTCCTTTTCTACCTGTGTCTCAGGGTTTAATAATTCTTTAAAATGATCTGTACATATCTCTACTATTTCCTGTTTCTCTCCTACTATTTCTTCTTTGCTGTTTTTGTATTCTATCATTTTCGGCTGATATCTTCTTTTCATTCTCTTTATTGCCGCATAGAATTTTCTAGTTTCATTTTCTGTTTAAATTCTCTATTTCCTCTATCATACTTTTTATCAGCTCTTTCTTTTTCTTTTTACAAGCCTTCTTCGCCTGTTTCCTCAACACCTTATACTTTTCGTAAGTGCCCCGTGTCTCTTTTTGTAGCATATATCTTAGTTTTTTTTTTAAAATTATTTCCTGACATTCTTCGTCAAACCATTTTACCTATTATTTTCATTTTTCTTAAGTCAATTATTTCGGCCGCCGCTTCTTTAATTACAGTTACAATGTCTTCCAATTTCTCTGGTATCGTTGAGTTTACTTTTTCTACCTTTTTTCATCGTTACTTTCTATCGTGTTCCTGAATTTATCAGCTTCTTCTCTAACTTCTCCATTTACCACTTTTCATTTGAGATTGTTTTCTGTTGTGGTTTACTACATATTCTCTTTTCTTTCTCAACTAAGAAGGGGTCTGTGTCGCAATTTGTGCCCCTCAGAGTTCGGACACATGTTATGGAGGATGCATATCAGCGGTTGATAATAACGTGATCTATCTGGTTTACCGTGTTATTATCGGGAGATTTCCTGATTCCTAGATGTATTTGTTTGTGTGGAAAGCTCGTACTCTTTACTACCATCTAGTTCTTTATTGAAAATTGGATTAATAGGTTTCCATTTTCAGTGCTTTCTGCATGTAGTGTATTTTTCCCGGTGACTTTCGCAACTGCATCTTTACTTCCTAGTTAAACACTGAAGTCTCATAGTACCAGGGTTCCCACTCATTTGCCAAGACCAAATTCCCTGACTTTTCCAGGTGAGTGGGAACCCTGAGTACTAATATTGTAATATGTTTAGATGCATTTTCATAAGTTTCCTCTAATTTCTCGTAGAATACTTCTTTCTTTGCGATATATGTCTCTTCTGTAGGAGCATGTACTGTGATTATTGTGAAGTTTCTGAATTTGCCTCATTCTGATTTTGCTTATTCTCTCGTTGACTGGCGTATACTTTAGTATCGTAAATGACGCCTATAATAAATCCGGTACCATATTATCCAATTTTTGTTGGCGTTCCGATATAACAGGATGTGCAGTTCTTTTTCTCGATTCTGCCGGTACTTTCCCATCTAATTTCTTGTACTGCCACTATATTCAGGGTTTGTTCTCTTGTCTATTGAGCGACCTCTTCCATTTTACCGGGTTCTAACATTGTTCGTATGTTCCATGATCCTATCCTAATGTCCTTTGTTATGGTAACCTCACGTGAGCTTTGTACTGTTCGGTTAAATGATTATATATTTGTGTACGGGAGGATATATAAAAGGCAGCCTAGTGATCATCTTTATATGAAATTAAAGTGAAAACAAATTTA
>JAGDQP010004736.1:51390-82957 GCA_022664845.1 Lepisma saccharinum | reverse complement strand
AATCTTAAGAATAAGCTATAATGCTTTTCTCCTTGGGGGGTACGTTTTGCCTAGGCATATGATACCCCCCTGTGTTTATGTTTAAGACCTGAAAAGTATTAATGACTTTTGTTATGCCAACAATTAGCTATAATGCTGTTTCCCGTGGGGGGTACGTTTTGCCTAGGCATATGATACCCCCCTATGTGTCTGTTAACAGGCAATAATTACCCCCTTTTTCATTATGACAATGTTTTTTTGTAGAGGGTACATCCTGCCTAGGCAAATTGTACCCTCCTAAGCTTTATTTCTTGATCAGGCAAGAATTACCCCCCATCAAAAGTGCCGACATTTTTAGGGGGTACGATTTGCCTAGGCATTTTGTACCGGGGGGTAACTTTTGCCGGGGGTATTTTTTGCCGGTTACACCGGCTCGACGGGTGTTCGAACTGTTTCTGAAAACAGAGCGCCACAATTTTGGGAGCGTCAACCATTTGCGGTGCGAGTGTATCGTATGAGTTCGGAAAAGTAAATTACTATTTATGAGGGCGCGTCGAAAATTTGGAACAGAGCGCCGATCGTCTTAAAGCTGGCTTTGTGTATAACCTTTTCCCAATGAAAAGAACCAACATAATAGAGACACCTTTGAGAACAGAAAATCATGTGTACGAGGGTTTAACAAAATATTACGGCATCTTTTTCCCATCACACATACATATAAATACAATAAAGAATGCTTTAAAACTTGCGAGCAAGCAAGTAGAAAATGAGGTGGGCTTGATCTTTAATTGAGATACACAGAAACGAATGAGAAAACAGCTTACAGTATAGCAGGTTGTAGTGTAGAGATAAGTTTTGAATTAAGTAATCAGTTATAAGAAGGCAGCGTCATCTGCAAATTATATATTGAACAGTAGCGGAGAGAAGCCTGATCCCTAAGCTGCTCCGCAGTGCAACAACATTGGATGAGAGAGGTTAGAACTAATAATGATATAACCAAGGCGAGTGTATTGAGAAAAGAATGAATAAAACGTGTGTATGAATGTGGTATACGGAATGAATATAGAATATAGATAAGCAAGAATGCAAAATTCTATCGAACATTTTCTTTTAATCCAAAAGTAATAGGCAAAATGATTTGGGTGTATTATACTGATTTCAAATTACTTCTATTTCGTGCTGCCACAATTGGAACTTATCTAGCGTATATCTTTAAATGCGAGATGAAACCTATTCTAGAATGTTAACAATAGATGTCGCCGTAAAGAAAAAAATAACTAATAGACTTAAATTCATAACGTCTAACAACATAGAAAATTCTTTTACATAAATAATGTGGCAAAACTCTTTTCTAAACACAAAAAGATAATTTGTTGTGGTTTTCTGAGCAAAATTTTGTTCTTAACTTACCGCTATCTCTGATTCCCGCTAAAATTACTACAACTTAGAGGCATTTATTTCTTTCATGTTCATTTTGTTATGTAAAACAAAAGATGGTAAGACGCATTCTTAAGTTCTTTTTAAAAATAAAAGTTAATAAAAAGAAAACGTTATTTACAAGCTCAATCAGTCTTGAATCCGAAATTAAAAGTTGAACACCATCATGGCTAGAACCGGTCAATCGAGCCAAATTTTGGACCAAGTCTATGCTTGGGACTTGGTGACCCCATTTCGATCCGCAACCGAGAGACCAAAGCAGAGATTTTTATTCTTTCTTTATTATACATTGTTGTTTTTGAACATTATTTTTTCTAGGTTGACTGGGACCGGGGGTGGTACACCTTAGAACATGAAAAATACGAAGCCGAAAATTCCTACTTCATTATATATAATATTTATGCATAAAATTGTTTCAAACTTACACTATAAATAATTTCAATTTAATCGTTTTCTCTCTGTTAATTATGCGATTATAAGACGAACGATATTTAGGTATACCATGCATGGATCATTGGTAAAGTAATGTAATTTGGCAACACTATTTTATAAGCTTGTTGCTAAAAAAAACCCTAGTGTTGTAGGACTGCACATTTGACACAAGCGGATAAAGTGATGTGTTCACGTCAAGCTATGCTGTTCTTTCAGATCTACCGCGCTGAGATGAATACACTGTGAAACAAATAAAATATTACGTTTTCTACAAAATACTGTTAAATTACCTTACCTTACCTTAAGATACGTGAGCACCACTTCACAAGGAAACCCTTAAATGACAATATTGATGGATTGAAACTATAGGAACCAGCAAACAGCATCAAAACCGGGTCAGCGGGTCAATTGGGTTAAGGTTCGATCAGTGATTCCGCTACACACCCCTCTGGGGGGTGTTGCCCCACAAATCCTCGAAAACAACCCAACTTTAAAATTTTTGCTCTCAAAAATAGATAGAAACCTTGAAAATCTCCACTTATACATTCCCAATTTTGACTTTACACCCCCGAAACTGAAAATCCTGGCGGAATCCCTGGATATGATTATCGGGTCGCCAGATCACAGTCAGTGTGGTCATATTCGTCAAGACCCGGTCACGAGTCAGTCGGGTCAATCGGTCAAATATCGGACTGGGCAGATAATCATATCCAGGGATTCCTTCAGGATTTTCAGTTTGGGGTGTGTGTATAAAGTATCTATATTGTACACCACTAATGGATTAACCAGAGAATTGCGGGTAACACAAGACTGGACGCTTTAGGGCAAAAACTAATAAGGAAGCTTTAAACTTCAATTTACATTTCAAAGTAGATCAGACATCATTGTTGAGATTAATATCAGATGAGATAAATGTTTAATTATGGCTCACAGTGACGGCACATTAAGAGTTACAAGAACATGTTATAACTTACTCATATCTCGCTATAAAATGTTAAACCATCACAAGAGAATTTCCGGCAAAGATAATATGATGCATTTATGCACCACCTAGCAAGTTAATTAACAATGACAGTTTTGTTTACCAAGTTTTGTTACTTCTGCAGCAGATAATGTTGATTTACCAAGGGCCTGCAGGGCCCCGGATGGACTTCTGGCCAACGTAGGCCACTCCAAACTATATTAACTATCCACATGGCTTATTCTGCATTCCAGAGACTTTTCTTTTTTACTAACTGCAATTAATTAAACAACAGTTCCAAAGATACAGTTAATTATAAAGAAACTTACTGCTTCTGGTAACATATATACATATAATATTAACCTACATTTTTTCTAGAAGTCAGTAGTTTTCAGAGTGCCAGAAATTCATGGAAATACAGATATGTACAGAACTGTGTACATAAGTAACTCCTCTGTTGTTTACTTTGTGCATAACGTATTTGTCTTTATATAATTATATTCTACTCACTTTGTGTCGCTGTTAATTTTTTGTCTTGTTAAATACAAACGCAAAGCTAAATGCGAAGATGAAACTGAACCTGTTACACGGCGTTGCTGTTACAATAAAGGAAGGACTATCGTGTTGTATATTGTACGTAGGGCTGTTAAAGTAAAAGAGGAAATATGCCTGTTATCTTGCCTCCTCTCAATTGTTTTGTTACAAATCAGATACAAATTCAAATAATAATATTCTGTCAATGTACAAGAATACCCTAAATATTTACAAAAGAAAATTACAAACAGCACAGCAGAAATAATACTAACAAGAAATTAGAACAAAACTTTTATTTTAACTTTATCTACGATGGTCACTCATATGAAGTATACAGATAAATATATAAGAGAAGCTGATTTTCTCTTTTTTCAGTGTGTTTTAAAATAATAATAACGTAAAATGTATTTTTAAAAACACTTTTATTTAATCGTTTTAGTCACAAATCATTTTTAGATCAATTCTTTTTTACATCATTAGCCACGTTTTGAAATATGGACTTTTTCAACGTTTTTCCTGATAAAATACTCACAGTTTGCAACACCTGATAAAATATTCAACACATAATATTTAATGTATAAGTTGTGTAACAAGCTGTGATGAAGAGAAATGCAACTATTTTCTTTCGTGCTTTGACTATACGTAAACCACGCGGAAGAAACCGTATGCACAAATTTGTTCTGTGTTTGCCTAATACACCCATTGATGTAATCACTAAGCTTCTATCTCTATAATTTGTAACCATGGAGCCTTGGTATAGAAATTGTAAACACGTGCTAGTCGATGGTAATAATGTCATTCGAAATTTACGAAATAAAGATTTTCACAAAATTGCCACCAAATTATAATTATCACTCAATAAAAGAATATACATATGTTTTGCAGTCAAATATAATTTTTATTATAATTATGTTCATATATTATGAAACAATTTCTTTCTTTTTAACGAACTAATGCGCACAGCAAGTCAAAAGGAATGGATATGCGCATGTCTCTGGTAATATTTTAAACCATAGTTGATATTTCAACCACCAGGTGGGAGAAAAAGCACTGAATGTATACCCACTATGCGAGCTCTGCATCTATATGTCAATTTCTGATCAACGTACCCAAATATTTGTACGAAAAATATAAATTTATTTTGAATCGCTTTCTAAACGTGGGAAAGAAGAACAATTAACTTTCCTGCAAGGAGGAACGGCGAAGTTCCTTACGTAATTTATACAAAAATAATGACTATGTATCACACCGTTCACACAGTTGATGGGATCCTAATAGTAACCATTCCGGAAGCTGTAATACTGTTGTGGCGTTAAGCGTGCTGCTTATACAGCGTACTTCCAAACCATTTATTTTATTGTTGCAAATTGCCTCAATGGATGAGTGGATAAAAAATATAAAGAAATGGATAAGAAAGTTGCTTGGTAAAGAGCAAACCCGGGTTCGAATCCCTGTAGTGCTAAGTTGTATTTTTTTGTCAAAAACATTTCTATATTCTCAAATCTTTTATTAAGTTAGTTACCAAAGGTTAGGTTAGGTTAGAAAAAACAACTTCGGCTCTTTTTCTTATCATTATGCTCGATATGTCAGCATTATAAAAGTACTGGTCGCTGAACCGGAAGTTGTAATCATGACTACTGTTATGATCCGGACGTTTCACACAGTACAAAAGAACTTCACCCTATCCTGAGGTGGATGTTCGCTAGATGGCTCAATCACAAGGCTGGTCAGCAATTTTTCGTCACTATTCTTCATTTATACTTCATATTTTTATTCGCGACATATCAACAAAAAATTACTAACTTAGTTGTGTTGCAGCGTAATTGTAAGAATTTTATCTCTATAGAAGTATTAATCCATCTAGCGAGCTTATTTTAAATTAATTTTTGAAAAGCACGGTACTACAAGACGCTAAAAGACAAGGTTACCAGTACCTTTATTTTTATTTTGCTTGCTGTTTCTATATATATAAAAAAAAGGGAACTAAATGCACTAAACAAGTACCGGTAATTCGTTTGAACATCTTGTTTTGAATAATTATATAGTATGTGTGTGTGTTTGTGTGTTGAAGATTTCTGGAGGCTATTTAATACAAAATGAAACAAAACTTCTTATTATAAAAAAAATATCTTTTGGGGACGCCGGTTAGAAAACATGATAAAAGAAGTCGAAGGGTGAAAAAGGTTGAGAAACGCTGGGCTAGAGAATTAACAAGGACACAGTGTTGCAATACGCATAGGCGAGATCAATACTCATATTACAATATTAGGATTGACGGCACTTCTCAGTGTCGGAGGGAATGAGTTAATCTGATTTTTATTTCAGCAGTCATTTCACAGTGACTGATTATCGCGTCATTTTTCTCTTCTAACACGTCATCATGCAGAAAAACACAAGAAAACGGCGGTGTTTTTGACATTGTGTCATTTTGTTGTTATATTAAACTGTAAATCATGTCTTGATTGACGTAAAAAAAGTTGAGTTCCTTAATTTACCACAATAGGTAACATAATTTAACCAGGTTCTCTTGATAAAAAAAACTAATGAAAACTAGACGCACCTTAGTGATATCCACAAAACTTCCCATTAAATACAATGTCTCAAATTCCAACATTTTGTAGAATTTACAGACTGGCAACACTGCTTCGAAGAAATCTGGTTACGGAGAGAAGAAAACGTAACAGCAACTTCTTCTTCTTCTTTTTTTTTCTTTTAAGGTAACTAATGTAGTTACTCTCACTGGACCACTATTAATTCCTTCTCATTCTTCTCTTCCGTCCCGCAATGAAGCCCAGTGGCCTCAATTCTTTACGCTGAATCACCTCTTAAGGTGACACTCGAGTTCTACTGAAAGTGCCGAGATCTTGAAAGAAAATTTTCATCCCTGGAAAATAAAGAAGAAAGAATTCAGGGGGAAAAAATGTAAATGGCTCAACTGAGACTTTCAAGTTTTGTTGTTTGTTTTGAAGACAGAGTCAAATGTACCCAGAAGGCAGAGAAAAGAAGTGAAAGTATTTTAGGCTTGCTTTAGTTTTGTTTCGACTCTCTTCCTATCCTTAAATAAAGAAGATTAAAGAAAATCGTTTCTAACTCCAACTGCAAGTGAAAGAGAACAGGAAAAGCAATGCTGAAAATTTTAAGTTTTAATTTATTTATGGCCTTTCGGCATCTCACGCTCACGCTGGAATAGGGTAGGGGAAAAGGTGTTGGAAGGTAGCAAAGAGTGCCTAGTTTGTAGGTACCATCCTGGTTTTTGACTGATTTGACTGAAGAAACACTTTAAAAACCTGAGTCAGGATGGGTGGTCACTGGGATAGTTCTTAGGGCCTTCTGATTGTTAAGCCAAATGAGCTAGGATCACTCGGCATATAAAATTCTTAAATTAATTTAAATATACAGAAGATAAAATGTCACTGAGGATTCTCCCACATATCCATCTCTCTCTCTCGGTAGTTTAAAGGTCTATTTTTGTCCAAAGAAAAAGTAACGGTACATTTCAGTACTCCACTAACGTTGATAAAGGCTTCTACATATAAATTTCAAATTTAAGGTTTGTTTGTTTTTTAACTTGGGGTCACAGTATCTGCACTGAAATGTAACGTGTGTAGAATGGTGTCAATGGATGTGACGTGACAGTTCATAAACGTGCACTCCAGTGGAGCTATCGGTCGAATAGATTAGGTATTTTTCTCTGCAAGCACGTAGCGCCATCTACAATATATATATATATATCACACACACTGCAAGCATAGTATGACTGTCAATTACCAGCACTCAGCTTCACTCGACGAGAAGCATGTACTGAAAGTGTGTGTGTAAACTGGGGTTACATACTTGCATCTACATTGATTGGTCGAAAATCCGACTGTCATTGTTTTCCAAGTTTTTCTCCAGTTAAACCAGGCAATTGCTGGGATGGTACTTTTAACTCAGGACTTGCTCCCATCATTTCACCTCCCCTATCCGCCCCCAGCCTTAGATGCCTAACGGCCATAAATAAATTCACTTCAATGCATGACAGTGGAATAACAGTATTTTTCTCTCTCTCATCTCATTGCCACATGTATCAGGAGAGTTGTAAGAATGCTAAGTTTTTGATACAGATTTATATACATGAGTTGATTCGTTGTGATTTCCGTCTTTGTCGAGCATAAATCTAAGATCGGACCTATGATTAGCATGGATCGGTTTAGTTTGTGACAGCACAGACCAACACGGGATGCGCTACTAAAGCGTCCTAACTCCACCACTTTGTCTTGTATCCGCGGCAACTAGACTACAGAACTCCAACAGAATATACGAGTTACAGATGTTGATACTGGAACTTACTATTACCCCATTATTGGGGGTATTGTTTACGTAATTGAACCATGGCTTCTTCTACAGTTCTTTCAAAATTTAAAAGAGCTATAGACATCTTTCTGGTTATTGCTTCTGGTATTAACTTGTATAGGCACGTATGACGTATTGGAAGACTAAAGATTAACCTATAATATATTCAAAGGAAAAAGGCATTGCTATGACACGATCGGTATAAAATCCATACTCATACTTACCAAATTGTTTTTTTTTTATGTCATAAAATTTAAAACTTTAGCCAGGATATGGCTATTTCGCAAACCATAATAGCACAACATCTATTTTGAGAACTACAGACTCCTGGTTATATTTTAGTATATAAAAATTTATTAGCAAAAGTTTTCTTTCATGTTATGGTAAAAGTTTTGCTTGTAGGGCCAGTCATGTATATCCCCTTTCGGTTAGGCAACCCAACGAACGCTAGACTTAAGCAGGAAGTATACAAGCAAGGGCGTATCGTATTATGCTAGTTCGAGTAGGAAAGTTTTAAATAGTTTGATAAAATGAATTTTATGGGCGGTGACAGTACTATGGCTTACGCCCGTCCTAAATTAAATAGTTCGAATAGGAATCCTGTCAAAAAACAAGAGTAAAAGTTGTATGGAAATTTTAGTAAACTTTATTTTATATTAGCCAGTCTAGTAACTTTTGACTTCAGTCCGTCGCGATTTAGCCTATACACGTAGTTAAAATTCACAAACGTCCATGCTACAGGTGGGATTCGAACTAGCCACCTTCCAGTTGCTGGTCTAACGCCTTAGACTGCACGAATAGCTGGTCGGCAAAAAAAAAAAGTTGTATTGGTTCTTAGGTTAGACAATTGCAGATTAGGCTAGGTTAGGTTAGACAATTACACGAAAAATATTTTTAGATTACGTGAAACAACTTCGATTTTTTTTAAAAAATCTTTCCGTTAAGGTTTTTAATACTAATTTTTAAAAGTAATATACAAAAGACCTACTAAGCAGCTGTTCGTTTGATGTAAACTGTAATTGTTCCGCACCATAGTTAAGCGTAGCATTTACACGAGCCATAAAAAAAATCAACACTGTATAATGCGTATTTCGTTCTTACGTCAAGAATGTGGTTACCAACAAACCCTTCACGAGTTCATGTTTCACTACTCCAGTAATTAGAATCCAATTCTATGTTAACTATTTACTCTATGTCCGAAAGCTACATAGTGCTTACTTCGATAGCGTACTTCCCAGCAAGTGACATCAGCGCAAGTCCACAGTGCGTAGCGCGCGAAGTAGTCTTCCGTCCTAAGTACTTGCATACTTAACATAGAGCATGGCGCTATTTGAGTGATTTGCATAGATTACACTTGAAAACTTTAAATGTAAGTGCACCATGAATAATGAGTGTTAAGACGGAAGTGTTACATTTTTAACATTAACACTAACCCTTTTCAGAGCACGAACTTGTACAGGCATTTCAAACACTAAATAAGGGGGTGTCCCCGGGGGAGGACGGTCTAGATGGTACCTTAAATTCCAAGACTTGGTCATCCCAGTACTGACGAGATTATTCTAGGAGTTTTTACAGGGGAGACCGGTGGAACATCCTTTTTCGAACGCCGTAGCTATTTTAATTTAAAAAAAAAAGTTCAAAAGTATAGGATTATATCCTTATTGAATACAGACTACAAAGTTTTGGACAAAACATTGATGCGTAGACTGCAACCATGCATGTTGGACTTGTTAGATGAGAGCCAGGGGTGTGTGGCACACACCCGTCCGATCCAGACGATGATGGCGGATTTGCGGGAATTGATCCACGCTTACAGATTTCAAAGAGTGCCAGAATTTGCTATTTTATCGACTGATTTTCAAGATGCTTTCTCGTCGACTAACATTCAGTTTTTGACGTCGGTTTTGACGCAGATGAATTTTCCCCAGGAATTTATTCAGTTACTAGGTAATTTATTTAAAATTCGTATGCTTAAAATTCAGGTTAATGGGCGAATGCTTACGGAATTCCGTATGGAACGGGGATTGAATCAGGGTTCAAGTTTGTCGCCATATTTATTTTCTTCGGCATTAACGCCTCTAGTTTCTTTAATAAAATATCGTTTATCAGGAGTGATATAGAGACAAAATAGGTTGAAAGCCTTGGTCTACATGGACGACGCCATATGGATAACAAGGGAGGAGGGAGAAATATAAAAGGTGATAGAGGTTCTTAATATATTTCAAAGGGCGTCTAACATTGAAATCAACACCCAGAAAACAAAAATATTAGTAATGGCTCCAACAGATGCTCATCATTACAGTAAATTTGGCAACGTAGTACCTCACATAGATTACTTAGGTATACGCTGGGCAAACACAATTAAACAATCGATTGATCTCAACTCTCAGCGATTAGCTCAACGAATGATAAGTGAATTAAAAAAATATATATATGGCTTGTTTTCAAACCTTGTTGGCACGTACTCAATTCGTTAATATTTTCATAATAAGTCAAGCTACGCATGTGTTACAAATGTTACCAATAACTAATAAAGTCCAGGCACTGATCACTCAATGGATAGGACACTTCCTTTGACACTCTCATGTGTTCAGAGTAAAGAGAGCCACTTGCCATTTAGCATGCCAGGAAGGAGGACTTAACCTCCGAAGCATTATTATTCATGGGCAGGCCTTGAGAGTGCATAGAGTAGGACAGATTTTGAGTCAATATCAATTTTCTTTTGCTAGTCAGGTAATAGAATCAGTATGGCAACGCATTTACAGAACACTACCGCTTAATATACAGGATTGGAAAGATATGACGCCATACATAACAGATAGTTTGTGCGAAATCAGCTATATGATACATAATAACTTCCCAATTGAAAAATGGACGGTGAAGATGTTTTATATTAGTTATTTAGGGTCCCAACGAATACTAGCGGCGCCATTGGTACAGACTAGACACCCCAATGAAGACTGAACTAATAGGTCTATTTGGCAAAATTTAGCTGAAGTGCGCAATTTGCCGCAGTTACACCATTTGGGCTTTCAAATAATACACAAAATATGGCCTGATAAAGTGAGACTCCATCAAAAAAAAATATTATCCCTAGTGAGCGGTGTGTTTACTGTGACAAGCCAGAAAGCTTAGTACACAGAATAAGAGAATGTCCATCGATAGTGAATATTTGGCTACAATATAAAGTTATAACGAACAGAATCACCAGAGGTTACTTTCACAGTTATACATATTATATATTTCCCAGAATTTCGCGTTTTCCCCAGAGCCGAAAGGAGAATTATGTTTTGGATCACGTTACAAACTTTCTACATCATACTTTATCAAAACTATATAACGGATGTATCATATTATGTGCAATATCTAAAGGTGCAATTCTTATCTATGAAGATTAACAATAAAAAGCTATTATATGGAAACTATTAAAGGGCCATTTATGTGTAAATCGAATGATGGTATCTTGACAACCGGATGTTACAGAACTGCTAATTCAATCGATAATATACATAATTTTTTGACAAAATGATGTGTGACTATCCAAAATTTTGTATGTAAGTAGTATTGTTATATTTTTCTTTTTCATTAATAAAAATATTTACAAAAAAAAGTAGCTAAGTGGCAAGAGCGTCTGACCAGTGTGCTTGTGGACCCTGGATCGAAACCCGACCACTTCAACTAGAAAGGATTCACTAAAAGGCCTTGAGACAAAAGTTTAAGAGTTTTCATATTCGACCGCACATCGACTACAAGTGAAAGTTGATATGAACTAGTTTCATGTATTCTTTAGATCAGTGTTTCCCAACCTGGGGTCCGTGACAAGCATGTAAGGCGGCCGCAATACTTTGTCATGTAACGAGAATTTACATCATATTATACAGATTTCCTTTTATAAAGACCACGACAGCCAAGTTAAAATCAAACTCAACAAACCTAAACCAACACATTAAATAAAGTGAATGAACAACAACATTTAATGGTCTGATCTGAAGCCTACAGGGAAAGAAGGGGGAATGTGGATGAAGGATGATTTCTCGCAAAACGTACGTTAAAGGCCAATTCCCTCATTTACTCCCGTGTGTTTCATGTTCTTAAAACAGCTTTAACTTAATTTTTTGAGCTTTTGTATCAAAATTTTCTGAGAGGTTAGTTGTCTTTGTGTAGCGCTTGTTACGAGTACAAACACATGTTTAATTAAAAATAAACTGTACAAAGATTTCTTGGTTTGTAAACCCTGTGTAGTCCGTGAACCATAATTGAAATCAAGGAAATAGTCTGAATTTCTGTTAATTGCTTTCCGATGCTTTTATCGGTTTTGTCGTGGAGTGGCGATTTATCCACACTCTTTTATTGAAGCTCAAGAGCAGTTAAAGGGAGGGACGTGCATTTGATGACAGAAACATGAAGACCTTTAACTTCACCACCACTTGCAGCATCCTTAGTTATCGCCGGAATCTTTCTCTTAACTCCAAAATTTTCACTGCATTGTGTAACGAGACGGGAAGAGATCACGAACATTACATTTTAAAGTAAGCTGGCTATCTCGTGGAAGAGTCCTGACTCTTATTCGAGCTGCGTGATGAGGTGGGACTTTTTCTGGTTGATACGAAATTAGAACCAAAACTAAAGGACTACTTTTGGTTTCGGCAATAGCTTACTTTTGTCAGATATTTTCTCATTTCTGAATACATTACATTCAAGGGTCCAGTTTCAATGTAAACTGGCAAAAGGAAAAAAGCTACACATTGAGCTATCCGAATCGACAGTAAGGAATACGATTCCTTTCCCAAGGTGAACGACTTTCTGTCGACAACTGAAACAGAACTTTCGAATGAAAATTTGGGAACATGAAGGAGCATTTTCTTTCTTTCGGTTCTTAGCTGAGAGATTAACTTCCATTCCCTACGAGAAAAACAGTTGGATGAAGAACCTTCTTTCTAAAAAATAAAAATTAGTTGTCACCAAATGAAAACCAGCTTATTGAGGTGTCCTGCGATTGCTTCTTGAAGATGGTATTTCTCAGGTTGTGTTTACTAGGAATGCTAGACTTTTGGATTTATCCGCGGTCTTTGTATTCTGATGTTTCGAGAAAGGGAATATCACATCTGATGTCTTTCGGGACTACTTACTTGTGTGAGTCAACATTTTCTGTACTTGTGTGTATGAAAAGTAAGTACAGAAAGAGACTTGATATCCAACCAGATCTGCGCATGAAAATATCTACTTTGAAGCCACACATGAAAATGCTGACGGACGCAAAACAACTGCCATCACATTGAAAAATAGTAACCAAACAAACTCAATAGTTTTTACTATTATTGCTATTCACGAATTGCAGTATTGTTAGCAAATTGTATTAAATTGTACTTTCATGTATTGAAATTGTACGTCTTTTTTAAGCTATAGATAACGCAAAAAGACCTACTGATACTTTATGAATAATGTTTTCCTTGGTTGTAGGAGCAGGGGTCCGCAGCCTGCAAAAGGTTGGGAAACACTGCTTTAGATAATTCAGTTCGCAGAGAATCTGAATATATGTTTTAGAAGTCTATCCATATTTTATAGATTTTATTCAGTGAAATCGCTACTTATATTTCTGTACACTGCAGGATTAAGAGAGAGGTAGTCGAATTTCACAACAAATATCTTCGATCTGTCCTGTTATCCCCCATTCGAAAGAAAAAAAATAGTTGCTATGACTTATTACTTAACCCTCGTAGTAAGGGAACTCAACACATATACCATTAAAGATATACATGTAAACGCTACTTCTTCTTTCAGGGATCTTGCTGTTGTAACTAATAGCAAGCTAACTTTTCCTAGACATATTATTCATTTCATTACTTTGTTTTCCAAGCCAAAGTTTCACCTTTAAATAAATACTGATCAACTATATGTTGCATTGCATGTCCCACGTTACTAAGCTAGATTCAATAATATTTTTGTTGTTGTTATAGTTCAAATCAGGCTTATTCTTCAATTAAGATATTGAATATAAATTACCTTTGAGTTCGTGGCGCCATTGACGATATCATCTTCTTTCACAAAATTGTTAATTATTATATTCAATGGGAAATGCTATTGTCACAAATGAACTTCCGCGTACACAGAAAAAAAATAGGTTACCGTTACCAATGCAGGACAACCAATTTGGTTTTCAACACTACATAGAGAATTCTTATTATAATTTTAAAATGTATGGGCTGAAATTAATTATAGTACATCTCTTTAAAGATTCAAACATTAGTATATTAAAATACTCGAACTGTAAATTGCAACTGAAATCTTAATTGGTACATAATTTTTGTTTGTCCTTTCTGTTATTTAAATGGTCAGTTGGAATGTTTTAATATTTTTGTATAGTAAAGTTCGAATCTTTATATGAATGTACTTGAAGTAATTTCATGTGTTATAATTGAAATAGGGGTTCTCTACGTACTGTTAAAATCCAAACATTTGGTTGTTCTGCATTGGGTAACGGCAACAATTTTTTTTTCTGTGTACCTATTTGACAAACACGAAATGTAGCCCTATGCAAACACAAGAATCCTTGGTTCAAATGTCATTTATGAACAGAATGACTATAAGGTATAACTAACTGTCTCCAACAGACATTTTATATGTTTGTCTTTGAGAGCATATTTAGGGGACAGATAAACAAGTTATTGTATTTGTAAATACTGTCGTCGTTGTACGACTCATTTATATTTTTGGTTGTTGACGCTTTTTTAACATCTCAATGCAAATTGACCGCCATGTGCTGTATTTGAAACTCATTCATACATAAATACATATATAAATAAAAGTGATTTTTAAAAGGATCCTATTAGAACTTCTGCATCTAATTTCCAAGTTGGTAGCAATTTAAGGTAACATAACATAATTCAATTAAGCTAAATTTCATCTACCAACAAATAACACATATTTCAATTATTCGGTGGTTACAAGTGCAATGCTTTACTCAATTTCACAAACATTCAATGTTCCAAGCACGATTTAAACCCACAACCTCGTGAAAGGCAGCCCAACGCCCTGGTCCTCTCGACCATCGAAATTAGCGGCGTTAAGTTTCAGGCGAATTATTTAAATCAATTCCTCAGTGCATAGGATCATATATATATATATATATATAAATAATGTGTGTGTGTGACGGAGTGAATCATAAACAGAGGGAGTCACTCTAAATAAGCGGATTACAGCACCGATTGAATTAGCATTTGTAAATGTTTGTAATGGGATTCGATCCAGAGTATAGGAGAGAGAGAGAGAAATAAACACAAAAGACTTTAGTGACCAAAATTACAATGAAAATTTGATGATGATACTAATTAAGACTTTTTTAATGCAAAAGTATTTTCCTGGAGAGAAAGGCTGCAATATATGAATTCAGTAGAATTATTATTTCGCCTAGCTACATTACGGTAGAATATATAGTAAATTAAAGTCTTTATATGCAGTACTAACGATAAAATAACAAAATTAACCAGATATTAGGTATAAAACACAATGAGAACTTTTGCTACATACTGAAATCATGAACTCATAAAAACTGTGGAACTTACACTGCGAATTATCACTAGCGTTCAACGGAAGTATACTGAAAATTACTAAAGCGCTAGTGACACCTGCTGGCACCTTGTTCTAAGCGGTGTGCACTGTAAACAGACTTTCCAAATCCTTGCTCACCAGCTATTCCATGGTCTAGTTGAGCTTCAGGTTGCTGCTTGAGAGACCTGGCTTCGATGTCCATCCAAGCAAACTTTTTTTCTTTCTCAAAACATTTCTATATGATCATATCAATTATTAATAAATATTCTCTTGTGTTTTTTCGACAAAATTTTAACGTACCGACTTAGCCAAGGACGCTTCTCTTTCACCTACTTTCGGCTATTGGCCATATTGTCCTAGATATACATGTAAAATATCACTTATTTTTCTTTTACAGATTTATTTACATTCAAAAAACATATCAAAGACAAATACAGCGCGACGCCGAACCGGATGACCTTTTTCAAATTCGAATTGATTCAGTCGTTGGTGAGTGACGTAGAGTAGTATTTGAGGTTACAATGGAAGATGATGAAGCCATTGTTGGCTGACTTAGTTGCATCACACCAGAGCTGTTCATTTTTACTTGGAAACAAAATCTGTTACTGAAGTGGAGATTTGGATAGTGGAGTTCTAGGAGATGCGCAGAATTCATGGAGTTCCATCTTAGATCCCTTGATAGCGTGCCACGAGCTATTGCTAACAATACGGAACTTTATTTTCCCGCTTTGATCGTCCGTCCGAGTAAAAATATATATTCGGAGCACGTTGCATAACAATTACGTCATACGGGGTTGTATAACATGGTAGGAAGTCAGGCCACTATTGAAACAAAATACCAGACAATAACCAGAATCAATTGTTAATAGTTTTATATCCCTCTCTATCAAGGAACCCTTGGAGCTTTAGTGATTATGAGTAAACTCGCAGCGCTCTTTTGTTTCAGGTCCCGTTGCAACTCAAAATACTGAAAAATGTCCCAATTTTTGTAAAAAAAAAATTCCGCCTGCTAAGTTTACTTCCAAAATTATTGAATTATTAAAACACAAAAAGCGCCATAAATATTCAACAAAATTTCCCAAATTTTCCCTTCATGTAGCCCAGATTTTCCCCTTTTTCGGGAAATTTCCTTCCACCTGACAACCCTCCTCCCACTTCCTTGAATTCACTAACACTCATGCCGGTACGGTACTACCAAGGGCACTACAAGATGGAACCTAAACAAACCAATGACTTCCAAATCAATTTCACTACAGACACATATTTTTGGTATTAACAGTGAACAACCTTGGTGCTGCGCGGGAAGGTTTAAGGATCCATATTAAGTGATTAATCGACTCAGTAATAGAATGGCACTATCTCTTCTTTTCATTGCAATTACAGCGATTACTGTGCGTCATCAACGGCCGAAAATATTCGAATATTACACGTCAGACACCTATTCTTTTCCTTTGAAGGGAGAGCCATCTAGTGTTTGCCGATAGAGCTAGAAAATGGATTTAAACATTAGGATGTGCAATTGCAAAGGTCTTCTAATGAACTACCTATTCAGCCAATCAGTTCCCAAACTATATATATATAAAAAAAAAGTGACGATCTGAAAATAACATTTCTTATCTTGTAATCCTTTCGTCATATCTCTTTTTAAAAAAGAAGCATAAAACACAACAGTGCTTTAATACCAGGGACGAAGGGGCGGGAAGGGATGTTGTTGAACATTGGCAACGCAGCACGTGAACTGCTAGACTTAATTACAACAGCGCCGGGACGTCTTCTTACGCGAATTGTGTCGGTCGGGTCAGAATATTAAACAGAGGAATGCCTTAAACATACAGACTGAAAACGGATATTAAAAGCAGGCATGGGTGCGCCTTCGCTAGCGTATCTTAAGTCCTCGTGGGCCGCTAGGGGGCACTGAGAGCACAGGAGAAGAAGTAGCTCTAAAGAAAAGGAAGAAAAATCAACTGAGCTAGATATGAAGACAGGACAGGAACGACAACAGAGGGATTTATCAAAGTGATGAGGCCTAGTTTCATCATGCAGTAAGAGTTAATTATAAATACCGAAAACCGAAAATAAAAGATTTAGACGTGAAATTGGCATCTGCATTATATAACGTTGTGGGGGAACAGTTCTAGCTTAGTTCAGACTTTATTGAGACTTGGCTAATGAACAAGAATAATCTCCAAGGGTATTCCCTCACTGCTTTGTTTTAAATAAAGATTATTAGTTTTCAGAGACTGATGGTGTTACGGTTTTCGTTAGTTTTTTTTCTTCTGAAAAGGCGCTGGTTTGATTAATTACTTCGCAAGTCACTTTATTACTCTAGCAAAAGCGATTTCATGCAAATGTCTATTAATTTTGCTTCCGTATATTTCTGAAATATGAACGAACATCAAGTTTGCGTGAAAGTTGTTGAGAAAGAGACAAACACGGCTTACAGTTAGAAATAACGTCTTTCGTAAGTCGACTTATGAAAGCAAAATACGAAAGCAACTGGATATTTTTTTTTTTAACTTTGTGACCTGGTGGTTAATTCAAGGAAGTTGGATCATGAGGTAGTAATCATGAGGTAGTCGTGATTTTCGTAATTTTGTATTCCTGAGGTAGTCGTGACGTCTGACGCATCAGGTTAGCGTCCAGAGTTTCGGGTTAGAATCCAGGCTGGGGCATGGAATGTTTGTGATTTAGAAAGAGCCGAAGTCAATATACTGTTAAAAAAATCTCAAACTGGCTCCGACTAAATTTTATTCAATTTTGAGCAATTTATAGTGCTCAAAATTGAATGAAATTTAGTCGAAACCAGTCTGAGATTTTTTGCTCAATTTTGAATATATACGTATATATTTTAACAGTGTAGCTACTTCAAATGAACCAAACGAAATAAAAGTTTATCGGAATCATGAGTTTATCGGAATAAAAGTTTTAGAATTTATGTAAGATTTGTAGTGAAATTACCGTACTTACCATGTTGAATCATTGCTACACGTTCAATTATTAAATTGATAGTCGGTGGTTGTAAAAGGTTAAAAATAACCTTTTGCTTACCTGGAAATAAAGGGACAAATATGTCAGCAGATATTGTAAATACCATACTCAAAGATCTATGGCATGACATATACTGTACATACACAATAAGAAACTCAAGCTGAATAAAATATTACCCTATAATGCGTGTCTGATTCACAACGATACGAATAACATATGAATTATGATAATTATTTGATGTTTTAACACGCTTTATATGCAAATGTGTGTTACAATAGTGATTTATTAGTGTCAGAAAATTTGAACCTTGAAAAAAAACATACATAAAATCAATGTAAAACAGATAAATTACACAAGAATCTCTGTACAAAAATGTTGATAATATTAACATGTATGGATTTGTTATGGACAGAGTAAATTTGACGCTTGAACACAGATGGATCTAACTGTATTGTAATCTTGGATATTCAACCAAACTTTTAATGTATACAAATCCAGAAATTTTAATACTGTGTTTTTATCCATTAATTTATTGAGATTATCGTAGTAAGTTTTCTGTTTTTTTGTTTACAAGGTACTTTTGACTGTAGTATCTTAAGGAAAATCTTTTGATATAAAGATTACGTAAAAATAGCTAAAATACTGCTAGCGTAGAAGCTTCACTAACAAACAATCCACCAAATTTGCTTTCATTGTCCAGATTCTCCTTAAACAAGTTGTTTATTCTCTTGCCCTTACGTCATACCAAAACATTAATTTCTTCATTATACGTCTTATCAAACATAATTCATATTTAAATATATATATATATTTAATATATAAATATATATATATATATATATATATATATATATATATATATATATATTCTTTTGCCTTTTACAACAATACATTAAAATTTAAACTAATATTCCGACATTAAATTTCATTGTTAAGAAATTAATTTAATATTTCTGAAGTGTTACAAAAAACAATAAATGAGGAAAATCCCATCTAATGCCTTCCGAGGAGGCAACGTACCAAGAATAGATGATACATTCCCTCGCTGAACTGTAGTACTGAGACGCTGGAATAGGAAGGTTGTCGCGCGGGCATCACCAGAAACGATTTATATTCGCCGCCCAACCCCTCTAATAAAATTAAGGTCTTCCGTGCTCCAAGTACCACTTGATTCGATTGCGATCGCAACAAAAATAAACTTATCAAGTAGATTAGAATATTTCCTGTTTTTATCGGCCTCTCTACAAGTAGCTGCACTTCCCGCTTTCAAAGAAGAATGAGTAACATTAGAAATGGCGAAAGTATCGGCGCAGGTGAAATCCCATAATAGAGGTCTTCCTCTTTTCCATGGAACTAGTGTCATTCCATTAGGTCTCTTACCGTCGGAGCGGCTACAACCAGATGGTTCACGTACCGATGGTACATTAGCTGAAACAAGAGCTCTGAGAATGACATCGTTGACACTACAGTGACGCATGTGTCTACCAGCAGACCTTACACAGGAGAGATCGTGAAGGCACTGTTGATCCACGAATGCTCCACGGGCTGGACAACGGTGAGGTACGCAGACGTCTGCTCCTAAACGTAAGGCAAGAACAACACGGAAGCTTTCATTCGAAAGATGTAGACCAAGGGGAGTAAGATGTAAGATTACGTTATGTTGCAACAGCAGCAGCATGAAGAAAATTTCCTGTAATATTAATATATATGACGGGGTCCTTAACGATTTCTAAATTCAAGTTCTTCGCGAATGAATAAAGTACACAGAACAAGCCCTGTCTTCTTTATTTATTATTTTGCATCGCTTTAGATTAAAAATTAAGGTTGCATGTCAGTTCTTTACATAGAACAGGCATCCATATACTTAATTGGCTTGACGCCATATTGTGAAATTTTAGGAGACATGAGAAAGTCCTTGCTATTGGTTTGTTTGACTTGGATTGGGAGAAAATTCCATAATATTACTGTTTGGTAATTAAGTGTTTTTCGAGTAGGCCAGTTAAAGGCTTCAACAACAACTGGTAAGTCTTATATTACCATTTTGGTCCTTTACCTGTTTTGTTAACAACTTTCAACTCAGCAATTACTAAGGCTACGAAGGTGGTTGAGGTGTCGCTGGAAATGTCTCGGTGAGACGAGCTTCTAGCCGCATAGATCAACTATCTTCATCTGTCGATAACTTTCAACGAGAACTAAAAACTCAGGAATTACTAGGGCTACGAATCTGGTTGAGATGTTGTTTGAAAAGCCTCGGTAAAACTTTTCCAACGAAATATAGTCTTTCAAGTCGGACTATATTTCAGTCGGACTCTCATTGCTGAAAACTGTCAGTAGCCCATGTGCATAGTTCTCTGAGTGTTCTACACCTCACTTGTTTAAATTTTTATTTGTTCAACATGATCCTTATGAAAAGCTAACCTTGTATGACGATAAAATCATCTTGTGTCATCTGTTTAACTTGGTCTGAAAGCGGCATAATCTGCCAACACTGAGCGACTACATGTGACAAGTACAATATATGGGACTCTTATCATATATGGGACTCAGGCCCTAAGGTCGATACAGCCTATGAACTCCAGGAGTCCTTCCAGTTATATCGACGCTAGCAGCACCGTATTGTGGCTCAAGAACTTTAAATGGATGTGCATAATACGAACGTCTGGCCAAAAGACACAGTCTTAAAATTTGCGAACATAGAAAGTGAATATATCGGCGATTATCTATGAATCTGAGTGTACCACCCCAATCACAGAGCTGAAACGGGTCAAGTTTTGGATCGGGTCAGGGCTTTGGACCCTGTCTGACCCGATCTAGACCCGGTAACCCAGACGACGAAATAAAGTTTTTAAATACTCGTATTTACTTCCGTTTGAACAGTGTTTCTTTTAGGGGTGACCGGAGATGTTATCCACAGAGCAAGAAAAAATACGAGGCCAGAATTCCCATTTGATTATGTTTTCCAGACGGGGTCAATCGTTTTTTTTGGGGGGGGATCAAGTTTCAAGGTCACCCATGTTTGGGTCAGACCGGCTCATCCATTATCGGTGTAGAATTCTGATTATTACATTATTTACCATTCTCATAAGTAAAATATCTTATAATAGAAACTACATTCCAAATAGAACAACAATATTAAAATCTTAAATATATTTTCTAAAAAGAAAGGGGGGGGGGAATACTGTATGATGAAACACCTATGAAATATAAAATATTTGCCAATTGGACCAACTGCACATGACAGTAACACAAGTGACAATTGCGTTGTTAACTTTAGACAGGCTAGTATTTGCGCAATTGAAGGATTGTGAATGACATTTACAGAAAAAAAGAAAGAACATGTTAACCAATTAGATTTGTCGTTTTCCATTTCGGTACGACCTTTTTTATGTTACAATAACATCCTTTGGTTCAATTGCACTATACAGCTTTTTTCTCTATGATTACGATTTTTTCCCCTTGCATTTTAGTTAGAAAATACGACGGTTCCTGTGCCAAAGAGGGAGCGAAAAAAAACAACAGCGTATTAAATACAGGAAAAAAAAGGATGGGAACATAGAAGTACCCTCATTTCATAGGTTGTTATCAAAGTTCAAAGCCTGTTCATTCTTTTTTTCTCACGTGGCTCAAGAGCAGAAGGAGGAGGGGGAGACGAGGACAGATACTCGTAACTGGACGCCACATATAACAAGCAAATAACATATTCACATCATGGCTCATCAACCCACTTTATACGAAACCTGATTTTAGTCAACGAGCTTTTAACAGTGTAACGGAAAAAGGGAGAGAAAAGAGAGAGAGAGAGAGATAGAACAGAAAAAAGAAAGAGAGAGAGATAAAGAGCGGGAAAGAAGGCGTGCGATATAAAATAAGGAAGCGAGAGAAAATGGAAGAGATAGACAGAAAAAGATAGAGGAAAAGTAAGAAACAAAAGAGAAAAATGAGGGAGAGAATGACAGAAAGCAAGGCAGAGAGAGAGAGAAATAGAGAGCAAGAGACAGTGAGAAAGAAGGAGAGATATAGAAAATGAATGAGAGACAATGACAAAAGTAGACACCCACATAGCACTGTTTCTTGATTCAAGGTTGAAATTCCCTTGATTTTTACCTCGTTAGAGTTGACGTGATATGACAAGTATATTTCAAGCTTGATACAACCTTGACTTTTGCTAGATAAAATATGCTTAAACTTTAAATTCAGTTTTAAGTTTGATTATCCCTTGCTTAAACAATGCACTTCATGCTTGTGAAAAATCAAGCATGATTCAAGCTTTATTCAACGATTTTGCTTGACACGACAAGCTTGTTTTTCAGTTTGTTGGCTTTCAAGGCCAGAACAAGCTTGATTCAAGATGATTTTGCTAGGTGGGCAGAGACAGACAAAACGGAAGGGAGAGAGAGAGACAAAGAGAAAGCAAGAAGGTGAAAAAATGATGAGGGAGAATGAAAAAAACAGACAGAGAGAGATAGAAAGAGAGAGAGTGAGAAAAAGAGGAAATGAGAACGAACGATAAATTGAGAGATAGTAATGAGAGAATGAGAGAGGGAGGGGAGAGGGAGGAAGAGACGACGCGGGTTGAAATTTTAGTGCAAAATGAAGCTGAAAATACGAAACCAGGTCAGAGAAAAAGGTTAAATGTAATGACCAAACTGATAACAAATGATCATGATGATGAAACAGAAGAGGAAGCTGATCCGATTACCGAACTCTAATTAAACTATATCATTAAAAAATAATACTTGAAACATCGTTATATTTTAATGTGTTTATCAGGTTACACAACTCGTGCGTTATGTTTTTTGGCTAATTTACTGTAAGTCCGGTAGATCACTAACAAGGTCTTCGTTAACAAACGACATAATACTATAGTCTTGGTATTGGAAGAAACGGCTTGACGTGATCACGTTTAAATAATGCTTGTGAACTTTACGGATTGAAGCTGCGCCTACACAGATAATATTCTTATTTTAGACGTTTCTTTAAGCCGAGATATTTGGTAAAATAAATATATCCCATGTGCGATGTGCAAGTGCTGTGAACGACGCATGGGGGATGTGGAGGTAGCACTTAGGGGTGTTCGGAAGTGGGAAGTAAATTCCGAAAATCGGAACTTTTCGATTCCGCGACTTCCGAATTCCGAACACCCTTAGTAATACTATCATCTGGGGTGGCTTCGGACACTTAGTCGGTTTAGCTTTTGAATGTTGTTTAATGTTGTTGGAATGCTTCGAAGAAGTAACAAAACTTAAAAATATATTTTATAGGCCTGTGGTTTCAAGATACAATTGTTTTTTTCAGTTAATTGTTGCAGTGTAAGTGAGACAATCAGTCGTTGTTGTCTCGCGTATTTTTTTTTTCTTCAATTTTTGAGTAGTGGCGGCAAAATCTCTCTGTACAGAAGGGTTCGTGGGGTGGCAGAGTATGTTGAACGTCTAAATTGGTAGACCTGTCTGTTGTTAATTAAAAAAAAAACACCGATATCACTTTCTGTTAGTCGTTGCCGGCGAGAGACAAAGTTTCTTTATTGAAACTTTCAGCGAAAAGTTGGTCGACTTTGGACATGGTTCAAATATACAAGAAGATTGCAGGAGGGTAGCCTTATCAACATTATAACAATGAGAATCTGCAGAAAGCTATTCGTGCTGCTTCTTCAGGGAAAATGACGATTAGGCAAGCTGTCAGTTAATATCAGGTACCAAAAAGTACACTCTTTGACAAGATTAAAAACAAACATACAGGTCATCATGGGGGTCAGAAATATCTGACACATGAGGAGGAAAGAAATGTTATTCTCGGGCTTTTGAAATATGGTGAATGAGGTTTCCCTATTTGGAACAACAGACTAGCTACCTGAATAGAATTGGCAAAATCGAAAACGATTCAAGAATAATTGCCCCGGACTCGAACGGTTGCAAACCTTTCGTTCGTTTAATTTCGTGACTTGTAGCAGTATAGGTATTTTCTTTTTGTGTCATGATTGTAACCTGTAAGTGAATTTAATAAATACTCGTATTGTAGTTGTTAACAAAATTAAAAAATAATGAACATAATTAATATAAAATAAACACATTAAAACAATAAACACGAGTATATAACGCGATTCACTTTCAAATACAGTATACACAGAAGACGGTATATAATCATTGAAATATGTCCGATGACACCTCTGTTACAAGACACACATCGGAATAAACGGAAAATTCCTTGTGTCCGAATTCGCCGCACATTATGGGACGACTTCGGATATTGTTTATTATTTTAAATATTTTTTTTTCGTTGCAGTACTATTAATATTACAAATGTAAAATTAAAAAAAAAGTATCCGAAATCACCCCACATGACGGTACTCTACATACTCTCGTCTAAGGAACGAAGTGAGGTGGGATGATCAATTCCATGCTCATGTCTTATTTAAAAACTATATTCATTCCGTTTATCGCATTCATACAAAAAGTTTTATTCATTCTTTTCTGAACACTCGCCTTGGTTACACCATTAGTAGTTCTACCCTTTCTCATGCAATCCTCTTGACCTGTGACATACATACCCAGTGGCGGTTCTAGAGGAAAAAAACTGGGGGGCCAGCTCTCAACGTTGCATATTATATATATATATAAAGTATTTCTATTTTGATGCTGTCCACAATCTACATTCTCTTTCTTTCCTCTTTTGACTTCCCACCATTCGTTCCAATGCGTTTTTCAGTACAAGCTCTTCTCAGACAGTGATCCAACAAATATGTTTGTTTGTGTGGGTGGGTGTGATATACATAGCCATTTTATAAAACTGCATTATAATTCTCCTTCGGTATATCTATGAAGGAAATTTGTACGTTTAAAACCTTTTTCAGTGTAAGAAAACAATAATTAGTTGAAGGAAAAAAAGTGAACATTTTAATATTTTTCATCAGTGCATGGAATTTATGGAATTTACAGAGGGAAACTTATTGACTGGTCATTATGTTAAGACTGGATTGCCGAATCAGTCGCGTTATTCGGGTCAAGACCGGGTTAGTCAGGTTATTCGGGTTAAATATCAGACCCGGTGACCGAGTCACAAAAGATGACATGGTTTCAACTCTGTATATTTATCAACAAAATTTTCTAGAAGTAGTGATTCCTTTGATATACCCTATATTTAGCGACTTTTCAAATTACGGAAAAAAAGATTGTAGCCTACAAATTAATATTGTTCATCATTCAACTTAATCAGAAATGTATATATAAGATAATGTGATAAACAATGCCTTCAAACTATCCCTACCTACACAGTACACATCTAAAACTTATTGGAAAGAAAGTCCTTAAATAGATAAACAGTACGACTTAATAGGGGGTGGAACCGCTCGAATGCGTAAATGAAATTTAAGTACAATAGAAGTCCGATAGATTGGCATCCAACAGTCCGGAACGCCCGATTGTCCGGCACCATCCCAGGTTTTTTCCCCTTGTAAACGCTTGTGAACGACAGTTCGCGGTTCGGAACCACTCGGAAGCGTTCGGACTTTACTCGGCTGTCAGAGATTCAGTTCGTTGTTTTCGTTGTACGGCTTACCAGTAGTAAGAGGTACCGCCCGATAGTCCATCATTTTCGGTAATCCGGCACCGGGCCGGTCCCGAACGTGCCGGACTATCGGACTTCTACTGTAATATTATAAGGAAAAGATGAAACTAAAAAGAAGACAAGGAAAACGGAAGGCACAAACTACATATGAAAGAAAGCAGATTTGCGGAAAAAATAATTCCTGATACACCAGCAGTGAAAGCGGTTTCCTTACTTTCCACTTGACTGTTTTCTCCGCCCTCTATCAAACAAAAATTAAAACTAGTGGAAGAATATTCATACATTAACAAAAATGGCGGAAAAATGTCACAGTTCGGGAAATTTTCGTGATTAGAATTGGCAGAATAGGGAGCAAAGGAGAAATGAGGGCAAAAGATAGTTTAAAGGAAAGGAAGAGAAAGCCAGATACAGAGAAAAATAAGAGTTTCTTGTAGGTGAAATTTCCTATCTCATAATTGGAAGAAGGCCAACGGATTATCGGTATAATCTTCTTGAAATGCGATTGAATTAATCTAGCTAGTTCTTTTGGTAGAAAGGAAGAGGAAATCTTTTTAAATGTCTTATTTTCTGAAAAGCTGATCTGTTAGAAATTTTCAGCTGCTGACTACCAGAGAATGAATTACTCCTCAAACGATCGGGATAAATTTGGAATCCATTTCTTCTAAAATTTGATATGAGATTTTTTATAATGAAGTGAGTTCAAGAATCCTACAAAAAAATAATAATAATAATTTTATGGACGGTAACATCACTATGGATTATGCCCGTCCCACCACCTCCACCAAGTCCACGTTTAAGGTTAATGTAAAGCAATGAACTCCAACAAAAGATGGCAGCACTACCTCTGTATATGCCTAATGTATTTTTATCGTTGCACGAAATTTCAATGCTGCTCCTACAAATTCAAACCTAGAGAGTTCAAACTTTCAGGGAAGATAGTTCATAATTAATTCAAGAGTTCGATCAATGCCATTTTTTAATTTTCTTTTTTGTTCATTGGGTGATCCTATGAGAGAGCTTCATTATTATAGGTTTTGATACAACAGCAATCAAGCGATTTTAACAACGAAGAAAAACGAAAATTAAAAATTGGCATCGGCAAAACTCTTGAATTGGTTATGAACTTTCTTCCCTGAAAGTCTGAACTCTCTAGGATTGAATTTGCTTGAGCACCATTGAAATTTCCTGCAACGAAGTAAAATAAATTACATACACACTTGCTGCCATCTATCTTTAGAGACTGTTCCTTTACTCTAACCTCAAGATTCCTTTTCAGTACTCTCGTGGCGAAGATCACTGAGACATCTCTTAATATCTGGGACAGGTGTATGTCAGTGTTATGACTGAAAATTTAAAAAGCTTTTTTTAAAACGGAAGAGAATAAAATAAAGGAAAGATAATAAAATAAAGAGAAAAGAATCGCAGAAATTTAACATATTTCAGCACGTTATATATTTTGCGGATCGAAGGCAAATCCTTCATAGTTTCCACTGTTTACTTCTGGCACTCATCTACATCACATTAAAAAACTACGAAAGCCCAATTTATAAGTTAATGATTGTACTGTAGTTTGTTTACTAAAACTTTAAAAGTTATAATTTGCTACAAATACTTGAAGAATCTTTTCCTTGAATGACTGTTGATAAATTTGATTGAACCTCTTATTAGACTGAAATTAAATTTATTAACTATGAAGAAAGATTCTTGTATCAAACTGCTTGAATATTGGTAATTTTTCGTTAATTTGTTAGCAAATTTATTTTTTATTATTCTGGACGTTCATTGCCATCTAGGATCTAAAAGAATCACTTGTAAACTCTAGGACACTTGTAAAACCATTCTTTGGTACAAATCTCCGGAATTTCTTTACTTTTGTACACCAATAAGTGCAAAATTGCGTATAAAAAGTGTCGCAAGCTCATCATGTATTTCCGAACGATAAGTTTACACATTTGTTTTTTTTTTCACGATCACTTTTAGGTCCCTTGATAGAAAATCTATAAAGAAAGGATATTATAATCCCGCTCATTCTAGCCGTCTATCTGTATTCAGAAATTAAATCTCGGGGTGCAAAGTGTAGAGAGGAGTTTAAGGTGTGTTAGAAAGGTCTTCGCTGGACTAGCTCAGAGTCGCCAGAACCGTCTTCATTGGTGCTGTGGGTCAGCGATGCAAAACTGTTTTTTTAAAACCAGTTGTTTAAATTACTTCAATCCGTTAGACTTATCTGCACCAAAAATGGTATAAACATTATTCGACACAGCAGAAAGATACTATAGGTGTTCCCGTCATCAAGGACCCCAGTTGTCAGTGTTTCTAATCTATTTTAAATTTTTAAGTTTTCAGATTGGTTCCATACCCTTCGACGTATCCACATCAAACTTGACATCAACAGTATTCAAATCAACATGAAAGTACTGTGGGTGTCACTGTTCTTAAGAGCCTCAGATGTCAATGTTGCCAACGTTCTTTAAAAGTCAATTTTTAAATTTGCTTCCATATCGTTGTATGTATCCGCAACAACATTATTCGACACAATAGAAATATATATACTAGGGGTGTTGACGTTCCTAAAAGTTCCAGATATCAGTTATTTTATAAAAATGAATGTTTGTCTCACAGGCAGGCTATCAAATAACCGAAGTCTTCGCGATTTGTTAGTAAAATCGCAGTGTAACTTCTTTAAGAATTTATTAAACAATGTATCCCAATAACACTAGGCTTACTCGCGTACTCATTTGATAACAATGAAATAAATAAACTGTTTCCATTTTACTAGTAAAGAAGGTCGATTCGCGTACATGTGTCCAATTTTGAACTAGCATCTACCTTATGAAAATCTACGGGACCACCATCTGTTGACCTCAATGCGATTACCATGTGTCTTTTGCAGACAGTCCTGCACCGTAACTTCCATTTTAAAAGGTTACGACGAAGTATAGGAAGTGGAATCCTCTGCCACTCCTCCTTACAGGCTTTCCACAGGCTTAGGAGAGTCGAGAGTGGTGACACGACGAACTGAAAGTACCCTTTCAGTAGGCCAAAACCGCAGAAATCCAGAGGACTGGTATCTGGTGACTTCACCGGTATATCGTGAAATGAAATAGCCTGAATGCCGGTGTCTTGCGCCATCTGTTGCAAGAAAATTACGGGTAGAAGGAGACGAATGGAATGAAGCCTTATCCATATGCACAGAGACATGATTGATGGGATTTTCAAACAAACGAGGCAGGTCGTCTGTATAAATTGTGGTCAGGATACGTTGCTGAAAGAAGGTATGGTTGATTTTACAGTTTTTAGGGACCTGACGAATAGTTAACTTGCCGTGATAGCAGTATCCAGCAACAACCATTAATCCCTTCGAGAAAGTTACTTTGCAATGACGGATAAACTAGGGACGGGATTTTGGATCGCGTGAAGTGTAAGTGATGGCTCAAATTCACAGTCTGATAAATACACCCAGGCCTCATGTACATTAGACATATACGAAGATAGTGCTCCCATCTTTTGTTGGAGACCGTTGCTTTACATTAACCTTAACCACTCGGTTCGGTCCATTCTATTAGCAGGGAAGACGATTCAAATTTGAACACATGTACGCGAATCAACTTTCTGTAAAACCGTTTTTAGGATATTCGTTGTTCTATTATTTTGAACCCGACGATCATTTCATAAGCCTTTCGGCTCGCATCGTCAGGGGACCATGTTTGATGTTAAAGTACAATTCACATGATAAAAACTTTATGACATTGTTGCATAAATTGTACCGGTTTACAATATAAATACGTTAAATCTATTATTATGATTATTATTTTTGAATTTAGGAAACGATCATCGGGTTCAAAATACTAAAGCACAAGGAATATCCGAAAAAAGAGTTTTATTAGTAAACTGTCAGACATACGTAGGGTTGCTCTTCGTCCCGTACCGAAATCGAGACCTGGGTCCCAAAATTAATTCTTGGAACGCATAAATGTCCCGGTTTTGCGGTAAAGAAAAGAAGAAGGGGAAAATTATCGTTTCCTTTCTATTCACACAGTTATATTCTCTTCAACTGATGAGTACAGCGTCTCAAAAAAAAAATAAAAAAAAAGTAAAAAATAAAATTTCAATACATAGAATATGGATTTAGTTCAAGTTCACGATTCAACTACCAGTGTTTCTTTCAGAAGATTTCGTTTGGGAGGGGTACTCGTGGGGGGCTCACGAACATCATAAAACAGTGTAAACTACCTTTATATTAAACGAAACATCTCTTTCATTGAGATAGAGAGAAGGTTTTTTTTTTGCTCAATAGTTATGGTTGTTGGTATTAGTCTTTGTTTCCACGTGCCTCCTGTTTCAGAGTCATTTGAACCTCAGACTGAATTTCTTGGTAATTTTCCACTAATTAAATGGCGTTAAGAAGAAAAGTATATTTTGTTTAATAAAACCTGAAACGCAACAATAAGGAATGTTAAAAAAAATCAATAAAATAAGAACTTAAGAGGTGGGGAAAATGTATTTGTCGTATTATTGATTGAAGATCTCTTTAATTTTTCCTTCTTTTTACGCAACAATGGTCACGTGTTTCCGTTACTCCTTCGACCAGGAAATATTTTTTGCAATTTTAGAAAATTAACCACCACTGTGATTACTTAAGTGCAATGTTGGACATAAAAATTGACGTAGTTTTTAAGGCAAAAATGTTAATTACGGTAAATTGTGTAATCCCTTTTTTTTTTTCATTTTGCACATTTTAAAGATTATCCTAAATTGGTCGAGTCCCGGGTTTCCACTTTTGAAATAGCAACCGTACGTTATGAAAATCAGAAAACACGTTTTAAATTGTTTCCGTGTTAAATTTAAAACAACAATGAAATGAATATGCAAATATTTTTTTTTAAATTTTCATTCAAATTTTGATTGTTACAAACCACAAATAATAATTTAACTAAAATTTGAAGAAAGTGTAATACTTATGACATGGGTAACTACTACCATTAGTATCAGAAATTGTAGATGTACCAGTAGTTGTAGTAATAGTAGTAGTAGTTGTAGTACAATTATTAGTGTTGCTAACATATTCACCCCGCACCAACGGGTGGGAACATCAGCTAATCTCTTCTAAATTGATAAAATTCTTGTCCGGAAGCAGCCCTGTAGGGTTTAAGAGTGTGTCTAAATAGGCTGAAAGAGTCATTAATTGGTACCAGATATGTGCTATTTACTTTTTTTCAAGAACTCATTGCTTCAAATGGATTGATTTTTTTTTGTTGTTGTCAAATATCCAATTTATTGAATACTGTATCCTCCAAAGGAATGTCTTAGAATACCTAATAATTTCAAAAAATGCAAAAATTATATCGTAAACTGTCTTCCTGGCTTGCTTCTAAGTAGATGCAGACTAAAGACAGATTACGAACGTTTAAAGAAACAACGATTTATTTGTAAAAAGACTGACCAATATATTTTTTTCAAAGTCTTGTTTTCTTTGTAGCACGAAGCTTTCTGAAAATCTAATTTCTTCTCCCGAAAAAATTACCCAAAAAAAAAAGAAAGAAAGAAATGTGAACCCAAGTACTAAATCATTCATTATAACTTTCGTCTTTTTTATTACTCTGACCTCGTTGCAATTCCGAGATTCGATTTCAGAACTCTGAGCAGGTGACTTAAAACTTTCATGCCTGGCTTGCGATTGGGTGTTGCGATTACTATTTCCTTTCTCACTCTTGCCTTCACCCTTTCCGTTGGCCTTGAGACGAAAAAGAACGAGAGAGAGAGAGAGAGAGAGAGAGAGAGAGAGAGAGAGAGAGAGAG
>JAGDQP010004736.1:0-44941 GCA_022664845.1 Lepisma saccharinum | reverse complement strand
GTTACACGCAAAATCATTTCTTCAGTAGATTTTATTATTTAAAAGAGATATCTGTACAGATTTGACTAGCCGGGTGTAAGCACCCAGAAAAAACAAATAAAAAACTGGTAAATATATTTTGTATGGTCCATTCTAGTAACTTTTGACTTCCACCCGTCACGATTATATTATTGAGACCCTGCTAGTTAAACTCCAGAAACATCCATGCTCCTGGCGGGATTCGAACCCTCGATCTTCGAGTCGCCGGCCTGTTAGTCTCAAATCACACGGCTGCCTGGTATGAACCACCCAGTTTAAGATTTATCGTCATTCATCATATAATTTTTTGGGGACATGAAAGCTAAGAGCTTTACTTTAAAAAAAAAAAAAGAACTACAAACCACGTGTTAAATGCTGAGAATACGCATTGGCAATACTCATGTGTTAATTTATTAAATTTCATTTCAAAATGTAACAATAAAATTATAAAGAATAGCTTCTTTAAGATACGAAATAAAGAAGTCCTTAAGAGAGTAGGCGTGAAAAAGAAACTGGTTAGGGTATTGGCTGTGCGCAGATTGAATACTGAGGGATACAGTTGAATGTATGGTTGATAGAGAGAGAGAGGAAAATAAAAAAAACTAACCTTGATAATATTAAGGATGGCAAAACGTATTTTGAGATTAAAATATAAAAAGGAACGAGGATGATCGCAATAAATGGAGAGGGTTTAGTTTACCTTAAAGAAACCTGCCGCTTTCGGCAGTACCCTGATGGTGATAACAGGTTTACTTGATAAATTCGACAATTTAACATTTTATAAAATTCTAGGTTAAATTTTAATATTTAACAAAAGAAACTGGCAGATAAATTTGATGATTTCGTGATTTTAGCTGCTATTCTAACGTTCGTGTGGCCCCCAGTTTTTCCAAAGGTCAGCACGCTCGCTTTGGGGTTCATTGAATGCGTGGTTCGGAGTTCACTAAACCAAGAACTGTAGGTCCCTTCCTTAGAAGTTAATCGGTTCAGGACATTAATAACAATTCTATGAATTTAAGTTTTGTGGTTTAAAGTATCAGGTTGAAACTAAACTTAGCTTTGGCTGCCATTTTATTTTCGTGGCTTGATAAATATTTCACGCAAGGGTCATATAATAAATAAGTTTCACGCGTCTGGGATAAGAATGAAAGCACGTAGCTCCGCTTTCTTTACACAAGTACTGTTTCTTATTATTGCGATAAGAACTAGTGCGCGTGCGCTGTAATGACTTAGCAAAAGTATAGGCGGGAAAGTCCCCCTTATTTCTTTACAGTATGGTACGTGTATTAGACATTCATGACCATATCATCGAGAAAATATGTATAAATTTACTAGTGACACTATCCCCTACTTCACCGAATAGAAATAAGGGAAATATCTGCTGTTTCTTCAGAACGCCCGTTTTTACTACAAATATGGCAACGATATCGACATATCCAGCTATCGAGAGGCCTTCAAATGTTAGTACTCAGGGTATTTCTGATATCGAATTATATTATCTCGACCACTAAATAAAGAAGCAAGGCAGGTGTCCTCAATGAAGGGATACATGGTATATCAGAAACTAATTTCACGAGAACTGTACGGAATTATGTACTAGTAGAAATGACGGACTCCAAAGCAAAAGTCAAAAATAGGACAAACAGTTTTCAAGTAGCATCCGGAGTCAAGCAAGGAGATGGATTATCCACTACACTATTCAAAACAGCCCTACATTATGCAATAAACAAAATAGATCAGAGAAGAAATATATTCACAAAATCAAGCCAGATTTGTGCCTATGTTGAGGACATAATCATAGTTACAAGGTCCGAACAAAGACTGAACAAAGACAGTCTTATAGGGATGATAAAACAGAGAATGAATAACAAAAGCTGAAACAATACTTATTACCGGAGCAACAATAAGAAAGCAGTTTGTCATTTCTTCAAGAGCTTAGGCGTTACTTTCTACCAATAAGGGTACAGTTCATAGACGTGGCTAAGAAGCATCGTAAAAACTTCAGTTATCATTAATGTCTTGTCAGGATAATAACTTTTTAAAATTCCTTCTCTAAGGAAGGACGCCCCTCGGAGAGAATTCTTCCGAAATAATGATGGGGAAGGTAAGCATCCTGTCATTCCTTTAGTAACAGCCAGCAACAGTTCTTGAACCCGCTTGTCTTTTCCATTACCGTTCCGAGTTCCGCGACCGTAACCAATAGATCACGGTAACTTGGTAACAATAAAGATTTCATTACATACTTGGCACTTTCGAGAAACTTCTCTACTGAAGAAACCTCATATTTAAGGTTTCTTTAAGGAGAATGTTTAGGTAGCCTTGGAGAAAAATTACTTCAAGATACGAAAACAAAATTTTAGCACGTGTTGTGAAGAATTATACACTCGAGTGGGAGTGAGATAGAAATGTTGTCTCTCGCCCACTTTACCATAGAAGAGATGGTAGAGAGATGCTTCGAAAGTCAAAGCTGGAGAAGGAGGTTATGGTCAGGGGGGGGAAAGTCAAATGCATTAAGTTGCAGATCACATAACTCTTCTTGGAGACAATGAGATAATCACTGAGCAAGATTAAAAATATTTGCAAACAAGGTGTGTGAAACATGGAACAAAAATGAACACAAGAGAAACGAAAAGAAGTGTGATCATTGGAACAAATGAAACCACAATCAATATGAAAATTGGAAAATAAAAAGTAAAGCAAGTATACAGCAAGAATCTGTAGAACTAGAGAGCTGAAGTGTGACAAGGAAACAAAAAATAAATACTTTTTTTGTGGAACGATAAACAAACACTTCAGAAAACGATAGAGTAAATGCTCTATCGTATGGCGTATTGTATAAAATGGAGCCGAAAAGTGTACTTTACGAAAGAGATAGAGAAAATAAAATTGAAAGAAACCTTCAAAATGTGGATATGAAGCAGAATGTGAAAATAATTATCAAATGGACTCGGAAGATACGCCATGAGGCAGTGCGGATACGAGTCACGAACAAAGAAGAGAAAAAAAAACTAATCAGGCCATTTGCTGTACGGAGATTGTATACTGACGGATTTAATTGAAGGTACGGTAGAGGGAGGAAAAAGGAAGAAGACGAATCCAACTTTTCGACACTATTAAGGAAGGTACATGTAAATCGTACGCACAGACGAATATGAGAGATTGGGATGAAAGGAGAGCGCTTAATGTAGCTTGAGGAATCTACACATATTATAATAATGAGAGTTTTAGACCACGAGCGTCATAAGAAGGAGGAAAAAGCCAGCCAATATCTCTGAAATCTAACTACTATCAGAGGTTTAAAAGCAGATAATTTGAAAGATTGGTTTGAGCACTACATGGTAGGTGAATACAAGTAGGTTGACTCCTTGCTTTGTAATCAAGTGAACTCGGGTTCCATGGAACTCAGTGATTGAGAAGCCGCTTGATACTGTAGGTCCGTTAATTAGGACGTCATGTCTGTCCCCATGCAAGGTAATCACAAAGCATCATCGGTCCACCTTGCTTCGGGTAATCAACAACACATACAAGAAGAGGATTAATCATCATGAAAGCCAGATACTCGTAAGGTTTCTATAAAATACCAGATTATTAAGATATTTAAGTGTAAAGGTTAGGTCATTATCACCGGATACGAGATGGTTGGAATCTTCAATTGAATTGATTTTATTTATAGCCTTTAGGCATCTCAGGCTGCGATAGGGTGGGGAAGAGGATGTTGGAAGATAGTCAGCCAAGGTCGAGTTATAAGGTAGCATCCCGGCACTTGCCTGGTGTGACTGAAGAAAAACCTGTCAGAATGGACGACAGCTAGGATCGTTCCCAGTACCTTCCGAATCTTAATCCGACGCTCTACCAACTGAGCTACGGCTGCTCGGTGGCCGGAATTCTAACTAGCAAAATGTATATTAGAAATTTTCAAGTTTTATATAACTGATAATGGATGATGACGTATGGCACTGAAATTAAAACGGACTTCTTGTTTGAGGAGAGAAGTAGGTTAGGTAACATTACAGTGAGGGATAAACAGTTTAACCATATCACCACCGGCAAGTAAATCATTTTTCATAGTTTACACAAGGAAAAAAGAAAGTGATGGACGTGTTTCAGCGAGAGAGATCTCTCTCATGAGAGAAACAGAAAACCTTGATCTACGACGAGCTGTTTTCTCTAGTTAAAAGAAAATGGTTTTGTAGCGTCACGCCACCTATCGTAGAGGAACAGAAACAATGCTGAATGACAACGGTGGCGCCACTTTCAGCACGTCCCTGCCGAGACTTCATTACTCGGACGTGGGTTTTACAAGACCCAGAGGACAGCTCAAAGCATTGTGGCGAGAAAAAAAAGAAAAGACCACACACAAGAATCAACCACTGGAACTCAGCAACACAACCAGCCTCTGGAAACAAGATTTTTTTTTTTGGCTTCAGGTCCCACTGTATAGCAGTAAAGATCTTTTTTTACTCTACAAGGACCAGTATCCTAAATTCAATCCCGTATTTTCTATCGATTTTGACATCAAGATTTTGGCCTTCCAACTAACTACATATTGGATTGATGATGGTGGGTGTTCTGCCCGAAGGTGGATCCTGACTCGAAGGTGCCTGTGCAAGGTGAACCAATAATATAGTTTCCCAGTGCCTTCCATCGAATGATGATGACGTCCTAAGGAACGAGTTCGAACCACTTGTGTAACCACCAGGATTCGAACCCGGAATTCCTTGATTACAAAGTAGCGAGTGTTAAAAGTAAAATAACACATTTCACGTGATTGGGATTAGTGATGCGGATTTTTCAATAAAAGCTGTTGAAAGAATTTTCGTGGGTGTTTAAACTGATATAGCTACACCCAGATACAATCATGTGTATATTATTTTCAACAGCACACTTTTCCTTAACCATTATAAGCATTGGATGGATCCATGTTTCGATGTTCTGCACTATATAAAAAATTTCAACCAGTTTGTCTGAGACAAAAATCAGAACAGTTAGGGAACTGGTCACATGAAAATTGGTCGAACATGCATGGTGATTTGCTGAGCTGACACCTTTTATATAATTTGTCTAAATATGACGTCACTGACGCCGCCGAACTGAAATTAAGCAGCTTTAGTTCCGAATCTACGCACATTTCTACATTTCTTTAAAAGTACGTTTTTGTTTATTTAGATCTGAATAAATCACCACTCATAAGTATGTGTTCATATTTTGAAATCTCCTCGTATAAAATCAGAATGTGTGCATTATGAGCAGTAAGCTTGGTTGTTTTACTCTCAGCCCCATGACATTTTTTATTAAATAAGAGTACACGTTATCTGATGTTTTGTCTTATGAAGGCATTATTAGTTTGTTACCTAATGTTAGCGTCTTTTATAGAAAATATAGTACAAGATTTAGGAAAATGGAATTTAGGCGGATGATTTGGGATCAAATCCACATTTAAAGGAAGACCTTCCTTCTCGGTCGACAAAAGTGAAGCTAAAAACTAATTAACACAACGCTTAGTAATACAGTAAAAAGTATATTTGTAGATCCAAAATTACATATCCCTTTGCATTTCTTCAACGTAACTTTTCTCTTGGTTTGATGAGTACTTATTGTTCGTAGAATACTGACTACTTTTTTTGTTCACCCTGTATAGAAGTATTTTTTGATAGTGCCAAAACAATGAGAAGATCGTACATTGATTCTCGTTTGATACAGCGACCATTTCTCTATGTGCATATTTCACAGTACTAACTCAAACAAAATCTTTCATTAAAGGAAGTTTACTGTGAAAATTGTTATTCTAAATTTGAATACGAAGTACTTATAGGTACGCTAGAGAGTTCTTTTAAATAAACCGCGAATATGTTTAGCTCTTGCTTAAACAAGGAACAACTTAACGTTTGTTGTAATTGTAATATTAAAAGAAAAGATAGATATGTGAGCAACTTCTGTAAAGAGGAAAGTAATGCAAAATGTCAATTAAGCTCTGAAGAATAATATAAAAAATGGGCCACAAGAAAAAAGGCCAATAAATGTAAAAGAGTAAAATAAAAAATACGAGTTCTCTCCAGCTTTAGATGAAAGGAGTTATTCTTTAAACACAGTCTCCATCTTTCTTAAACAATCACCAAAAAAATATATTTCATCAAATAATGTGCTCTAATTGTAGTGTTACAAATTTAAGGAAGGGTAATTTCGTGCCACTAGCTAATTTTGCTATACATTGGATTTTGCAATGCCACAGGTTTACCAAGAGTTGAATAATAAATTTTCGCTCCTAGGTGACGTCATAAGTTATACCTACTTTCTGCATATACTATACCCCCAGTAAATTCATTTATGAAGAGCTTTCTTTCTTTCATTTTGCAAAGACATGGTAATTTTTGAAAAATTGACAGAAAAAAATTACCACTGCCGTGACCGAGACTCAAACCCAGTTCCCCAAGTACCGGGTAACACACCCGACAGGAAACTAGACGACCTGGGTTCGAGTCTCAGCGACGGCAGGCGATCCATTTTTCTGTGCATTTATGTATCATTCATGAAGAGTTAGCATAACAAGGCGTGGAATATACAAAAAAAAAAAAAAACTATTGAAATTCATCTCTAGAATAATCTTAAAAGGACGTTTGGAACTCACAGTGAATTTAATTTTCAACTGGAAAAAGGCAACTTGAAACACAACCTTCACGAAAATATAAAGCGCAAATTTGAAGAATGTCATTACTCATTACATAGGAATGTAAACGCATATTAAGGATGAGTATATTTACTAAGTAGGAATTTAAGGAGGTAGGTTGTATGCATGACTCACAGAAGAAAATTCACATTATTTGGGAAGTAATTTAAATAACATGTACGCCTGTTTGTTATACTTCCATAACAAACAAAAGTGTATTTTGGGTGGCCTATTCATAAGGGGTCACAGCGCAGCTCCTAATCATTAAAGCCCGGAAGTTCAGGCATTTATTATACTTGAAATAAGCAGGTAAAAGGACATTTATTATTGCTGAATTTAAAAAATGACTTGCCCAAATTTCTTTTAATTTCCTATATCAAGGATATTATTTTACATTACATCACGATGTTCTTTATTGCTTGCACATCTCCCCAAGTTGTCTCTTCAAGTTTTCAACATATGTATATTATACCTTCTGTCTCTGAGAACTGTTCTCACTTTTCAAAATGATCTCTCAATGTTCACACAAGAAAGAGGAGCATACATAAAAGAAAGCATTACTGACAGGTTTATATAAACAACAATTTAATTTTCACTTTTAAGTACATTGCATATGTTGTTAATTTACTCTGGATCCTCCTTTGCACCCATTACAGATTTACATTTGTACTGAGACACTTCCAACAGTTTGTTTATTGTTTCTCACGCAATATCCGTTGTTGTCACCAGTTTCTCGCCTTTCTCCTCAAGTTTTATTATTGCTTCTGGCCGGGAACGTAGCGTAAGTATGCGTGAGCTGCCAGGTCATCAGTCAGTAACAGGTCTTAATGCCATGAATTGTACCAGAAATTGAAAAAATACTGAAGCACTGAAGAGTGACAATAAATGGGAGGCGATATACAAGGTCAGCCTAAATACTTAAAGAATCACCCCTAGTCACAATTTTCTCCCCCTGAATTCACGGCTAGGAGACAGCTTAAGGCGACAAAGGCAGCGTTGCTATTTTTTTGTGTGTGTTTACAGCCATTTTTTTAAAAAAAATGCTAAAATACATTAAAAGGCAGAAAAAGGCATTATGTTTAGAAATAGGCAACAGTTGGTAAAATAGGCATAAAAAAAGCAAAATGAAAAACCTCTTTAAACGCTCCCATGATGAGCAAAAATGTTACCTATTATTTATGTGCTGATAATTAGCAACGAAAACAAAAAGGCATTTTGCCAAACTTCCGGGCTCTACTAATCATATACCGTACTGTAAATGTTACAATACCTGTTCACGGAGACTGCGCACACCTTGAAATTATTTATAAATTCTATGATATATCATGACCATCATTATTGTTCTACCAAGACTGACAGGTTCTTTAAGGAAGGTTAAGTCCTCTCTATTCATCCCGATTTTCAACTATTCCTTAGCGTAAGATTTATCTTCCTTAGTACAGTCACTTGGCTTCTTCCACTTCCTCTTATTCCTTCAACTATACCTTCATTAAAATTTTAGTATGCAATTTTTGCACAACCAATGTCTTAACCAGTTATATGTTTCTAATTCTTTCTTTCCTCTCTCCACCAATTCACAATCTCACATACTCTGGATCCAGCTGGCTGTTTCCATTCTCTTCCATGTCCACATTTCGAAAGTTTTCTAATTTTCTGACATGATATTTTCGCAGAGTCTACGGTTAGATCCCCATATAATAAAATTATACCTCACACAAAATATTTAATTAATATTTTCTTCAACTCTGTTGATTGTGCTAAAGAAAAGATTCCCCCTTTCTTACAGGATTCTGTAATGAAACAGGGGTGAGTTGTAACGTCTCCTCCCCCCACCCCCTCACACTCACCGCATCATTCATTTTTTCTTTGTCACTTATGCATTTATGCATTCAACTTGCATAATGAGTAGGGCACTCATAGTTATGCATTTTGCTTATTGGATATGCAAATGCATATTTCAACAATATTTTGGCAAGTGCATGTCACATATGCAAATGCGTATATAAAACATTTATATAAACACCTTGCATATTACAGAGCAAAAGCCATTACAAACAAACGTCGAAATAGTAGATGCTATGAGAAATGCGCTGAACATGCTTGAAGGTGTATACCTAGAGGCAGGGGCGTAGTTACGGAGGGCTCCAGGCGTCCGGACCACCGCCAAAATTCCGATTTCTATGTAAAATGAGTATTAGGCGCAATTATATACATTTTGTACACATACCAAGACTGGATTTTTGGAAGAAACTGGCGGACCTCCTCCGAAACTAAATTCTGCCTAGAAAATCGAAATGCGAGACATGGACAGTCGGCAAATGACCTTGAGCTTGTGTGTGTTAGATTGCACTTAAATATTGTCAAATTTTATTTAGTGAAGTAGAACGAGTTTTTTTTTGTTTTGTTTTTACTGACTATAACATTCTTGCCAAAAACGAAGTTTCAAGTTTGAAAATTTAAGACACCATGCCGTAATCATCTTGTAATGTAAATAGTGTCGTTTTCCTTTTATTCAAAAAAGAGCTGTATTCGAAATAAGTGTTGTTCTAAACAAGTGTTTTTCAGAATGGAAATATTAAAATAGCAATTCTTAAAGAATGAACATTTATAAAAATGAAGAATTTTACAGTAAATGGAATAAAGCATTTACAAGCGGTTATGGTGTTTTCGAAAGCGTATAATACTTCGCACATTTAGCTCCTTTTTTAGTGAATATTTACAAGCATATTTGAGGTATTTTAAGTACATAACTATCCACCGTTGAGATTCCATTGGACTATATTTCATACTAAACAAAATGCCAACAACCAGCACTTTTATATTTGTCAATATTTAAATACATTTGAGAGCTTGTCTAATCGCTGCCAAATTATTAACTCGTTTATGAAGGTAAGTATAGGAATATTCTGCCATAATCCTTAAAATTTATACAATTTTTCGTGGAAAACATGTTTCCTTCTAAGGGAATAAAAGTACATAAATAGAAAGAAAGGAATTTGCACTTTCCTGCAACCTAGCGGACGCTATATAAGTTTGCATGAGCTATTTTTCAAATATTCCTACTGAACTTGTAATTTGATATTTCGGAAATGTTTTCTTAGGTATCATTTGTAGTTAAAGCTAAATTCAATAAGTGTATAAAGTTTGAACCTTTTGTGATAAGCGATGTACTCAGGGTCACTGAAAGAGGTAGGGGAAACATTAATACCCAAGCGTATCCACAGTTATTGGAGTACTGGACATAAATGCACTGATTTTCCCGCCCTACAAGAAAACAGGTAGGTGAAATACCACGGAAAACACACGAGCTGCCAGGGATTTTCCCGTTTTTCCCACCCTACAAGTAACGCTCTGGATGTGCTTATGGTTTAATGTATAAAATTTCGCTATGATAATGCATTACCAGCATGACCTGAGCCTGAGATGCCTAAAGACCACAAATGAATTCAATTTAATTTAATTATCAAGATTACCAGCCAATAGTTTTACGGAAAGCTACTCAAATGATAAGTTAGAAGCAATGCCGTCTTTTTCTAGGCTTTATACAGAAATACTGTTAATTAAAATTCGCTGACAATGCTTATACTCTACGCTTAATTACAAAAAAAAATCACACAGTAAGCGTAACCATTTCAGTGTTCTATCAACACCTTATTCAAACAAACACAAATCAACACTATGTGAGTCCATAATTAGGCTCCAGAAGCCCAGAGATCCATTCTTCATCTTCCGTCAATCACGTTCCATAGTTTGTTCACTTTCCGAAACTAAACAAATATCAACCAATCACAGTTCGTAAACATTTTGCTTGCTCAAACCTTTATACAGGCGACGGGTTCTAGTTAACTAGAATATTGCCCCCTTAAGCTTGTAAGAAATATAATACCAAAAAAGGCTTGAAGTGAAGCATAATAAAATATTTTAAAAATAAATAAATAACTAAAAAAAAGTAATAACAATATAGGTTATAAATTAATAAAAAAAAACAATTATACAAAGAAGTCCTACATATTCCCCACTCCAATCCTTATCCAATTCCTATTACACTGCTCCAAAAACCGAACCTGAAAATTTATTAATTACCTTTTCTCAAACACTTCCCTGTCTTTTCTGCCCAGTATGTCTTTCCATTCCTTATGTATATTCAACCCACTGTTCCAGTTCATCGCTTTATCCCCCATTTCCTATTTCTCCTCTTTCCACTTCGTAACCAACATCCTTTCCTCCTGCCCTATGCTAGTATCTCAGTCTATCTCAGCCTTCTCTGGAAAATGTTTATAAATAGCGTTCCTGTCCCTTTTTAACCTGACGTCGTCCTTCTGTTGTTTAAGCTTCTCCTGTAATTTCTTTTTCGTATCTTCTACATATAGCACCTCACAGTTCATACAATGGAACCCTGTACACCACTCATTTTTTAGATTCGTCCTTTTAAGCACCTTTCTTCTTGTTTTTAGCTATTGTAAGTCCAAGACCCTCTTCTCCCTTTCCTATACGTTTTCATTCCTATCTTTCGCAACATTTATTAGATTTTCTCGGTAATTATTTCCCCACTTTCTATTCCAAACCAGTTTTTAAAAATATTCTTCGAAGCATTTTGTAAAATTGTGTTCATATAATTGCAAGGAAACAGAAATTTTCATTTTTCAAAGTTGATCTAGTATTTGTAACGGCCAGGTATCTACGTTACCTGTTCGTTCCTGTAAATATTACAAATTAGTAAATGCTTTGATTAATATGTATATAATTATGTAAATGTATATCCCTATATTACCACGTAACAAAGGTTGGCCAACCGTCTATTTATTCAAGTGTGTATATCTATGATATTATTGTGTAATCTGTACTTCCATGTATTAGGTAATTATGGTGTTATTCTGTGTTGATATGTAATTGTTCTGTCTTTTTATCTTGTATATTTAGAGGAACATTTTTATTCAATTAATCTTTTTAGCTTAAAAAGCATTTCTTTCTAGGGATGAGTACTCAGATCGTCAGCTCCGAATAAGTTCTTTTTGGTGCGAAAAGCCTCAGTCAGTTTCTAGCCAATCATGTGCTAGCATTTTCCTTCAAATTCAAAATGCCATCTTTGTTTCTGGAACGGGTGGAAACCCTATTTAAGACCACACACGCGCGCCGGCCAGGACTCTCGAACTGTCCGTCACCTACGATGTAGTTCAGCAAGGACCAGAGAGAGCAGCTGGGATGGTAAGCCAAAAGAACTGGTACCCTTTTCTTTGCTTTGATTGAGTACACTACACCACCAATGAGTCAAATTCTTTCTTCTGTACTGATTATTATTATGTTCTCAACGATTGATCTTTTTTGAAACAGCATATGGATAAACTCTTGGCAACAGAAGTCGAGGTTCTATCCACATCTTCTATTTTACATGGTAATTGTATTAATTCTAATTCCTTACCTTTCCGAACATGAGCTTACTCAATAAAGGACGTAAGAGAAACTGAGGCTGGATCTCGAGTCCCATCTAGAGAACAAAATCCAACATTTTGCTTTAAACTAAACACGAATTTGGATCCTGTGGAAAATCACTGGTCACTACTGTATCCGAGATATTTAAGAGAGCTTGTTATTTGGGCATTGCGATCTCCACCGATTGGGAGAAGTAATCAGCCACTTCGTAAATTCTCTCAACATAAGTATTGCTTGAAAGAAGAGGAAACGACTTGTAATAACTATGTTTATTTTATATTTCTTGCTCTCACGTGATAGAGTAATTTCCCATGAAAGTTACAGTGCTGTTGTTATGTATCTGTGTGTGTACTGTGTACATGTGTATGTGAGTGTGAATGAACGCTTTCTACCCTCTAGTTAAAGCATAGCGTAATAAAGAGGCCAGACGAAATTAAACTGACATCCCTTTGTTAACAATGTAATTAGTTTTGATGTACCGATTCAGTGAGCAATGCTCCGGCAGAACGTACATCTAATTCAGTTCAGTACCTCCCTACTGCAAATAAAGAACCCGAATTGTGAATATAGATTTTTGATAGAACAAAACAAATCACATTGGAGTGTTGGTTTCTTATATAGGACAAAATTACAGTGCCCATATATCACACCAAGTTGAATCGCTGTATAGGGCCTTATAACAGGTGTAACAATCAGCATATTCTGTTCGTTTCTGGTTCGAGCATTTCTTCTTAAATAAACGTGAAAGGATTCAAACACCAACATCCATTTATTTCTCTACTCAATAACATTTGAATTTACCATTTCCTCAAACAGTCCAAGGCAACTAACGGATCTTATTTTCGGCATCTTGAGAAAGAACTTCCACTTCAGAGTGGATTGTATAGCAACGGCTTGCTAATTGCATGGGCCATTAACCACGACAGAGATTGCGCCCAGTGAAGGAAGGCTCCCTGCTGAGATTTACAGTACTTTTCCATAGCTCATCCGAGACCTAGACTCTTCGTCGACCAGCTTAGAGACCCATTGTCGAAGAGGTAACAAACACTACGAAACTACTAGACAGCACGTTCCAGGAGTCCAGCACATGGGAAAAACGTTAGGCGGAAACAATGACGGACCGAAAGAAGGATATGAATAGAATGACACCCAGATGGGTGACCCACCTTTCCTTTCTTTTTTTAAACGTAACGGGATCGAGAGAGAAATCGAAAAGCGATAGCACACTCTTCAAAGTTAGTACTGCTCTAGTCGTCGAAGTGTGTTTTTCAACAAAAACAATTTATGCCGTCACGCGAGTGTGAAACGTGGACTGATTGTTTTACAAGTATAGTTTTTTTTTACTATGAGTGGCTAATTTACTAAGCGTGTGTGACCTGAAACTCGATCTCTTTCTCGTTCCTATTTTATTTGTCAATGCGTTACCTATACATAAGTGATACGATGCATTGTGAAGGTGTGTGCTTGTGTAAATTTGAGCAACCTAGCGAAACTCTGTGTTCGGCAGCAGTGACGCAAGTGACCACCGTCTGCAGCTGGACTACGCCGGTATCGAACCCCGCACCTATGAGGTACAAAACGTCACGGATGGTACAAGCTTCAATTAAGGTAGGATAAAACATTTTCTTCTCTTCGCACCATCCATATACCTTGGCCAAAAAGCGTCGAAAACACTGGTGTCCAAAAAGCAAAAGATTGGAGGAAAGATCTTCCACATTATTCTTGCCATTTCGCAGTATGGGCCATACTCATGTCCGAAAGTATTGAACCAGACTTTCTTTATCTGAACTACCACTTTGATTCTTTCCTAAAAACCTTTTTTTAAACCATCAATTTGTGAATGCCGGAATGGTACTGGAACTTTTAGCCATGAACGCCAACCATCGTGTTCCCTTTGCTGAACTGTCAGTTGGTTAATTTGAATTTTTCTTTCTTTTTGAAAAGTAACTGTCCTTAATGGAAAACTCTCTAAACGTAGATTAGAAGTGGGAGAAGATACTTCTGGAAACCCTAAAAAAAACTATTTTTCTCTTACATCACTTGCCGTTAATGGCACCGCTGTAGTGTGACATTTATGTCCAGTGTTTGAATTCACTGTGTTAACGTTTCGGAGTGTGGTCTCCATCTTCTCCAATAATTAACACAGAAACTTAATAGTCCTTGCTTGCCACATTCGCATTAGAACAGTGGAGAGAAACTATAAATAATTCCCAATATCCAAATTATTTAGATAATTTTCATTTTTGTGTACGAGAAACGATAAAAAAACGTTATTATATATGTATGTGTCATATCTTAAGTTCATTTTTTTCTGTTTTGTTATTGTACCTGGTTCGAAGATAAAAAAAGTGGGGCGTTGTCTTTCTTTGAAAGAAACGATTCTAGCTCGCAGCCCCACCTCCTCCGCTGACCGAAGTCCAGCTTCTATGCCCCGTTACATCTGGACTATAGAGGGTAACTGAGCACTAACAACTTGTCAGATTCAATTTTCTGTCTGGTAAACAAAAACAAAAATATTGTTTGGTTTGGAACTTACTTTTTTTTTTCTCTAACCTTAAGATTCATAAAAATACAAAAATTTGGTTGCCCGACAGAGTGTATAGAATTCTTATGGAGGATACGAATATATATGTATGGAATGAATTCTTGGCCAAGAATTCAGATATTTCTTATAATGTAATTAGTTGGTAAGATTATTGATTTATATGTGTGTATGCGTTATCCTATGAATATTTACCGTAGATTTGGTGTGAGATATTTTTGAAAATATAATTGTTTTCCACGAAGTCATCTGCCTGCATGTATGAGTTTAAATAAAAATACAAAATCAATAGTTACTATATTAGCAATAAAACAGCCAAATTATAAATAAAACTTAATTAGCTTAGTTCAAACTATCGTTATCTGATTTCCGTAATCTCATCGTTTTGGTTTAAAGAAAAATCATCTTTGCATCAGTATGCAACTTTCTCTGAATTGTGTTATTTCTTTTTTTAAAATCTATTGCTATCTGTAACTGAAGTTTTAAAACCAATCTATATTAAATTAATTTAATCTGGCGGAAGCGAAAAATACAGGCGTGCTCAGATAGTCAGCCTTAGTATCTAATTTCAATATAAATATGTAAACTTCCACCGACTCTCCTCAGTCCGGCCCGGTAATCATAACAACAACAATAATGTGAATACGCTAGTGTTGTGTAAATGTATTAGTATATTCAGCCCAAAACCATGGCACAGGTCTGTACTCAAACTTCTATGTAATAGTATTACTGTTTCGGTTATAGTTGACCAAACTGTTTGAGCCTTGCGACGCGAAACTATTCATGTCGCATGCCACAAGATTATTTACGGCTATCAGCTGAATGGTTTATAAATTGAGCGGATATTTTTTGTTCTTGTAAATGTCATATCAAGTTGCTCATTTAATCTTAAATCTATTCTATAGTGTCAAATTTGAGTAAGGAAGGGAGGACATTGTAAAAGAGAAGTTGTGTGAATCATTTAATCAAATAATCTGTTTCGTATTTTTTTCCTTTAAATTGTTACATTAAAAAACATGTGATCAAAGAGATAGACAACACCGCTGTTTCTAGTCTGCAATACAATTCATTTTAATATCCACCTAGGGATACACATCCCACTTCATTGTTAAATTCATTGTAACTTTTTCTTTCGTTATGTTTTCTATAAAGTTTATTCACTGTTTTCCCAAATTCTCTTTTTCATTTCTTTGGTTACACTAGATTCTCCCCTTTCGCATAAGGTGTTAAAACACAAGTTATTTTGATTTTCTCTCCGGATAGGAAATATAGAGCATCCTTTATTTTCAGCTTTAGAAAACAGTTGCGAGTCTCAATCAGAGGATTTATGATTTTGGTATGTATCGATAGAGAATTGTCTTTTTTTTAGCCTTGTAGCGCAGTGCTACGTGGTACGACGTGTTGCATACCGTGCAGGCGTTTGAACCAGCTATATTTCACGAACGCGGAAGCATCCTCTGATCTAATATACAACTACTATTCAACCAGCCTCAGACAGGCTTCCTAAAGCCCTGGAGTACGTCCCGGGAAGTCTGTTTGACAACTCCAAGGTAAACCCATCCTTAAAAATTTGTATCCGAATCGGATGCAGGATGTATTTCTACACTCCTTGATCCGAAACTGATACACAGGACGGTAACAACAGCAACAACGGAAGTCTGCTTTCGATTTGCTTCTTTTACATAAAGTGTGTGTGTAAGAGAGGTATGAGTCTGACATTAGTCAAAGTGATATCCATTGAAGTTATTCATTTCCATAAATTTGATCACAATGAGGGGGGCTTGTTAGAGACCTGACAGACAATTAGGTTGGAGCAAACTACCACCATTGCGTTCATTATTGCTGATAAAAATAATTCTCATTGCTTGGGAAGAAAATTATTGTGTTTAATTCCACTGTTAAGTTCCTGAAAGTGTTCAAAGAGCTAAGAACGCTCTTGATTCTCTGTGTACAAGTGATCGTTGTCTTTCTTTTCAATTTATGGCCAACAGGAAACCTAATCGCTACTGAGTTTCTTTCATACTGTTTGTGAATCGGAAGTGGCGCCAAAGCTATCAAGGGCATCTACATAGAAATCTATTATCATTTATTTATTGGCAAGTCCAAACAAGCAAAGCGTCACGTATCCAAACTAATTATTACGGATTAAACATATGAAAGTAGAAATATACTAGTTCTTTTATTCAATAAGCGAAAAGCTTCCACTTCTGTTTGTCAAATTCATTTCTCTGTTTTTGTATACATATACTATATATTTAAGAGGAGAAGATGCTTTTATGTACAAATATCTTCTAACGCTCATCACCGCAGTATTTACATTACGTGAACGAAGGAAAAAAATAACTTTCTTCTTGTAATTTTCGTTTGCTTACCAAAACTTAGGGAATATACAGCTACTTGTCGAAACGGGAATTTTCTAAAAGACAGCTAGGATGATGGTGACGAAAGAAGGAAGTAGCTAAAGAAAGAAGGAAAGAGAGAAAGAAAGAGGGAATGAAAGAAAGATAAAAGAAGGAAAGAAAGAAAGAAAGAGAGAGAGAGACAGAGAGAGAGAGACAGAGAGAGAGAGACAGAGAGAGAGAGACAGAGAGAGAGAGACAGAGAGAGAGAGACAGAGAGAGAGAGAGACAGAGAGAGAGAGAGAGAGAGAGGGTAACATGAAATAAAGAAAAGAAACAACGAAGATGAAGTAAGTACTCTCCAGGGAACATTATTTTTTAATTTCTTAGCCAAAGGAAAAAAAAAGCAATTTAAGCAAAGTTACTCGTAAAACATTCCGAGAGAAAGTTTCGGGTAAAGTACTGACAAGATTAAAGATAAAGGGACTCTTCATGCTCAAAGAAACGAGAAAACAAATTCAAACGCACGGTAAAATCGAATGAGAATCCATTCTGAAACTTACCGTTGACCTTGACATTTACAAAACTTGGGAATCATGTAAAAAAAATCGTCACTTATTACATCACTTGATCATAAGTTGGTATTAATTTTATGGATATAATGGTTTATAAAAATGTTTCGAACTGACTGTCGTTATTTAAAAAAAAACTCTCGGAAACAACACAAGGGAGCTTTGACACAATTTACGCGTGGTTTCAAAACCAGAGCCCAGTAAAAATAGCTAAGAGTCATTTGAGAGAAGATGCCTGTCGGGAACAGATGGCTGCAGTAGTGTAATTCCATACCTATGACCCTAACTAACTTCCTCTATGGCTTATGTAGCTTGCAAGTTCATCGCCGCAGTAACAAACGTTCGCCATTGGATTCTATTCGGTGCAACATCAAACCAGTTTTCATCACGAACATCTACTTTTCAAAGATATCTTCTAGTATTGTTTTCCCAACGACGTCTCGGTCTTCCCAATTGCCTCTTTCTATCCGGCCTTCCAACCAGGATAGAAAAAATCTTCGTTTTCCCCCATCCGAGCTACATGGCCTGCCCACCTTAGTCGTGGCGATTTCATTATTTTTACAACATCTGATGAATCGTACGTGTAGTTCTTCATTATGCAGTCTTTTCCATCCTCCATTCATCTCGTCCCATTTCGGCCATTATATCTTTCTCAAAACCTTATTTTCAAACCACACGTACTTTATATTCATCTGCTAGGGTCGTACTCCAACTTCCGCAACCGCAAAATATTACCCACAGTATAACCGTTCTGTATATTTTCATTTTCAATTTTCTTGATATTAATCGCGATGTTAGAAATTTTTGGACTGAATAGAAACATGCGTTGCCCGAAACTAAACGACTTTTTATTCTTTCGTGACCTCAGTTTTGCTTGTTACGTATGCTTAGAAGTATTTAAATTTGTTTACTTTCTCTATGACTTCATCCCTAATTCTTATGTTTTTATTTCTTTCATTCCCTGTGTTTCGGCTTATCATCTATTTTCATTTATCTATGTTTACCTGTAGATCTATCTGATCGCACGCTTCTACTAAGACATCGGTGTTGCTTTGTAGTGCATCTATATCGTCCCCTATTAAATCTACATCATCCGCGTATATAAACAGTTGATTCAAACCATTCAATGATAGTGCCTTTTTGCTCCCTTTAATTTTTAAAATCGCATATTCTAACGCAAAGTTAAAAAGTAGTGGTGACAAGGCATCGCCTTGTTTCAATCCATTGCGAACCTTGGAACTATCTGACATATTATTACCTATCCGTACTCTGCTTATGAGGTCGCTGAGACACATCTTCACTAGTTGAACCAGTTTTTTTTTCGGATTTTCAAATTGTGTCAGGATATTGTATAACTTTTCCCCTTTGATAGAATCATATGCTATCTTAAAATCAATGAATAGCTGGTGATCAGTCCCATTGTATTCCCATTTCTTCTCCAAAATTTGTCTCAAGGCAAAAATCTGGTCCAACGTGGATCTATTTCTTCTAAGTCCACATTGGTGATCTCCAATTATTTCATCTACGTATACACTTAGGCGTGTTAACAGAATATTACTTAATACCTTGTAACAAGTTGGAAATAAAGAGATTCCGCGGTAATTATTATATTTCGATTTATCGCCTTTTTTTCTAAATCGGAACTTTTATTGATGTTTTCCATTCCTTTGGGAGCTCCTCCTTTCTCCATATAGCACTTATCAATTTATGTTGTTCCTTGATTAGTGCCGTTCCTCCTGTTTTAATTAATTCGGCTGGAATATTGTCTATTCCTGGTGATTTGAAAATTTTCAATTTCTTAACTGACATTTCTATCTCGATCTCGCTAGGTTCGAGTATCCACGGTTCTGCGGTATGGATTTCAAATTCCTGTTTGTTACCTGTTGTGTACATTCAGAAGTTTGTCGAAATAACTTTTCCACACTTCGACAATTTTAGTCGGATCAGCCTGAAGATCTCCACGATCATTTCTAATTATTCCTAACCACGGCTGGTAATCCTTTGTATAGATCTCGTATGTTATTTGTCTTGCCGTTTTCCTCAATCTCCTGAATCTTCTGAGTCAGATATTCTCGCTTTTTGTTTCTGAACCCGAGTGTGGCGTTCCATTTCGCGTCACTGTAGTGGTTGGTATTTGTTTCGTTTTTATTACTTAGCCATCGTTCCCTTGCTTTTTGTAGTTCCTCATAAAGCTTAAAGCATTATTCATCAAACCAAGGTTTGTTTTTCTGCTGTTTTTCTCACCTACGCGTTCCTTCGCTGCGCTCTTAATTGTTTCACGAATTGCCTCCCACATGTTACTTACATCAATTTCATTATTATCATCATTATTAGTACTCGAGTCGGCTAGGATTTCAAACCTATTTGAGAGTTGTAGTTGGAAATCTGCTCTTATGCTCGGATTATTTAATAGTTTCACTTCGAATTTGCTTTCTCTGTTTGCGATGCATTACCTTTTCTCTTACTTTTGTGATCACTAATTGATGGTCGGTGTCACCTTTTGCTTCTCTGTACGGCCTAACGTCCATTATGTTGGTGTGTCTTTGTCTATCCACTAATACATGATCGATCTGGTTGAAAGTTTTACCGTCCGGAGATACCCATGTGTATTTGTGTTCAAAGTACGTGCTCTTTACCAGTAGGCTTTTCAAAATCGTGAAAATTATCGGTCTTTCTCCATTTTTGTTGGTCTTTTCGTGAAGGCTATATTTGCCTATAGTAGGTCTATATTTTTCTTCCCTCTCTACCTCCAAAATCACCCAACACAATTTTCGAATTATACCTCGGTAATCGGTCAAATAGCCTTTCTAGCTCATCGTAGAATATATATTCACCGTTATCATTAGCCACCTCGGTCGGAGCAATTACATTTATTAAAACCGTGTTGCCCCATCGAGTACGTATCGTAACGTACGATAGTCTTTCGTTTACGAACTCTATATTCTGAACCGCCTGAAGGATACTGTACTTAATGAGGAATCCTGTTCCGAAATCATGTGACTGTGTTCCCCCGTAGTAGAATGTGTACTTGCCCTGTCGGATGCTATGACCCTAGAAGAAAAATGTTTTGATGTGAAAGAACTAGTCAGTATGCTCTCTAAGAGACTGTGGTGAATGATGGGTAATCTGTCACGTACACATGAAGCAAGTCCTTTTAAATCAAAACACCTCTTTTTTCTACCTAAAATTAATTTCCTCTAAAACCGTTTTGTAGTTAATAAACAGTTAAGGATCGGGATAAACTCATTGACCGAGGAGCAAATGAATTTGAGTTGGGTAATTTTTAATGATAAGTACTTAAACGGCGCCACAAAGAAGTCATGTGGAAGGTGGGAAACAGTTGAACACGCGTCTTACACCGAATTAGGGATAGATACCCGTGCTCACTACCTAAATGCATTGGATTAAATAAGATTGTTTTCATTGTTTTCTGATTAGGCACTCATTTGTTTGAACTTTTATTCTTGAATGCCATGTAGTCATACAAGGGCATTTGTAATTGGTAGTCTACGTACGTGCTCAATAGAATTTCAATGTCATTTATGGCCTTCAAGCAATGGCTGAACCGAGATAGGAGTAGAGTGAGGATGTAGGAAAGAAGTCCACCGGTAAGAGTTCAATATATTAAATATCATATGTTAAAGAACTATTTTCTTTTGAATTTTATTTATAGCCTTTAGGCATCAAAGGCTCAGGTTGGGATAGGGGAGGGGAAAAGGATTCGGAAAGTTGTCGATCAGGGCCTATGGTGAATGCCATCCCGGCATTTGCCTGGTGTGACTGAGGGAAAACCCCGGAAAATCCTGTCAGGATGGTCGGCCACTGGAATCGAACCCAGGACCTCCCGAATGCTACGCCAATGCTCTACCACTGAGCTACTATTTTGTTTTAAATTTAACACAAAACATAAAGTCATTGCTGCATTAAATTGATGTATCATACATTGTCACATAAGAGAGAGAAATATGCTCTTCTAACCATGTCATCAAGGTGATGACATTGTAATAAATATTTTCTGAAATGGTCGAACTACTTCCGTACTTTTTCATGTATTTTAGTCACGTTATAGATAATGAAACCATGGCATTTCTCTTTTTAATTTCATTATTTTGGATTAGGGATCTTCCCTTAAAGTGAGTGCGCATTTTACACTGATGTGTGGGGTAATATGCATATTTTGATAGGTCAGTTTAAAAAGGTATATAATTTATATCCGTTGTGTACTTCTGTCAGTACGACCATGAAAGCTTAGTTGTGCCATGATTTGCTATTCTGCTTCTGTCAATTAGTCCACAATGGATACTAGGTCAAAATGTGTGGCATCTTCTCTCAATTCACTATATTAGCTATATCTGAATATTTAATAAACTTGGAAACTTTCAGAATGAAAAGCACATTCAAAAACACGACCGGTTTTCGATTTATAATGATTTTTTTCAGTATACACTCAACAGGCAGCATGTGATCTACTTCTGTAGCCAAAAATCATCTACCTATCAGATGTGATCACTATGCCAAATTTGGCATCTGTTTTTTTCAGCGTTTCGGAGATTTTAGGCGTCAAAGATGACATCTGAACCGATGAGGACCTTTGCTCGCTCAACTCAATAAATACATATGAATAGCAATAAATCATGAAAATAAGGAAAGCATTAGAAAATATTTATAACTAAACTTATTGCTTCCGCAGAGAAATAATTTTGAGAATATGCTTACAAATTTTCGCTGACAATACTAATTATTAGATGTACTGGACTCAATACAATTTTTGTACAAATCTCTTATCCATTCTGTAATGAATAAGTAACTAATTATTTAAATTTTGAACTCGTAATAATTAGAATTTTGAAATCAGAGTAAAAACACAAGTTTTATAGTTTGATTTTTCTATATTAATTTCTTTGTTTTGGGTTGAATAGTGATTTCGACTAAACTTCATATCTGAAGGGTGGTGTCCCTCTTCCGAGGTCAGGGACAGTAAAAATACTAGTCTATACTTGAAATAAACTTATTAAAGTGTTGCTAGCAAGCTTCGCTTTGTTTCGTTTTAGAACAAAATGAGAAATTAACTCACAATATTAAAGTTTGAACTCGTAGCCATCTGTTGTGAAAAATATGGAGAAAATAAATTAATAGGTGACGGACTGGATCTTAACATTATGTAACTGACAAATGGAACATTTTAACTTCCAAAATATCAAATTTCTCTGCTAAATATTGGTATTTTGGAACAGTTACGATATTTGAGGACATATTTTCAAATCTAGGACATTCCTGTTATCAAAATATATATTTACTACATTTCTCAAGGGCAATCACTGCGACAACAACACTTACTGTAGTAATTGACATACCAAGAAACGAGTTAATTTTAATAACTGCAATAAATTTTACATGTTGAAAAATATGTTTATTTGCGGATGTTTACAAATTGGTTTATATGAATAAGCAAATTTGATTCAACTTGAATGGTTCAGAACAGGAACACAAAGTATGAATTATTTTTGTCCCCACAAGGAGATGTCAGTACAATAACAACATACACCTGCGAAAATACACAATCAGTGTAGCTCGAATGCACGATGAAGCTGGTATATTACATTTGTGAGCGATTGGGTAGGCATTTAGGTTTCAATAACACGACCGCTCTTTCTTGAAGGCATCTATCTGATAAATTTCGTAAAAATAGTTTAACACACATTTAGTTAATTTTAAATTAGATGGAGACACAAAGCTACAGTTATCTTGGAGAATATATTAAATTTCAAAATATTTTTCATATACTGTTTTTTAAAGAAAGGATAACAGAATTTGCGACTATATTTCAGATTAAGTAAAGCTGAACGTTAGACTGGATTTTTTTATTCTTTCGCCAAAAGAATCTGGAATTTTTCTCTTGGTTCATTATGACTGATGGATGAAGTTTCATGTCGAAAAACATTTGCTACATTATTTGCTCATTCACCTAAATTACCAATTACATGTGGAATTTCAAGATCGGATTGATTTCTTTTAAAATTACTTAAAAACGTAAAAAGAAGAAGAAGCTAGTTTCTCCACATTTTCACAATTTGGATTTATTATAGACAGTTTGCAACATTGGATTTAATTATTAGTCATGATGTACGGTATACATTACGAAAAGCACTGCCATGGTTCTCTCTGTGTTAAATACAAAGATATTTACATCAGAGAAGTCATTACTTATGGACCAATCACACTCTTCAGTTACCATCTATAAAGAAGAGAAGAGAAAGCAATTGCAGTGTCTTTTGTCAGTACATGACAATGAATAGCCCATATTGCAAGATGTAGTATAAAATAAAATCGAATTCCAAATAGCTACTATGCAGGCTATCAAATAAAATTGTAGGTTAATTACAGTAGTATGTATGTAGAACATATTCCAATAAGTTTCATCTTTTATTTTAATTGTTTACCTCAAATACTAATTTCACTGTATTACTATAAATATGTGAAAGTGGTTTGCTATGAATACATTTAGGAAGCTTATCAATTCATTGTTATTATTATCATGATAAGAATCAAATTACGTGAAGATATTATAGGCTACGATTGATTTTCAATTGTTTTTTGTGCTTTGCCACTTACTGGAGAAGAAAGCGTTCATTAGTAAGTCACAGCTAAATCCCCAAATTATGTACAGATATAAATGTGATCTACTTTCTTTACACTTTAAGTACTTAAGGTCAGGTATTCAGCATCGCCATCTCTGTTTCGTTTCTTGATTGTCTATGCGCATGAAAAATTTTTATCAATAAAAAATATGGAATTTTCTTAATGAATAGATCCTCTGAGATATTCTTCCCTTCTGTAATCAGATTTTGTGAGTCGAGTTTTGTCTTCATTTCTTGTCTTCTAATAAAAAGAAGGAAGGAAATTGACTCAAGATATGCGTTTTGCGTAGACTAATTCATTATTTTTTTTTAGAGTCAAAAGAAAGCCTATTATAGTTACTGAAAATCAGCTTACTAGAAAATCAATTTAAAATTATTCACTGAAGCGATTTTCTTTTTCTTTTTTTTTAAACTTATATTTAAATCCTAGATACATTGACAACAATATCTAAATGTTCAAAATGCCACGTTTCGAGAACGCTTCACTTTCGCTTGAATCCAGATAATGTTTCTCCCCCTCTCAAGGAAATAGTGGTCCCAATTTTGCTTTGTACGTCTGTCTGTAATGGAGGATAGCGCCTCAACCAAAACAGTTAGACAGAAACAGAGTTAGGTTCGACGAGCTCGATTTATCTGGTCATTTTTAATCCTGTATGGCAGTGGTTCTCAGTTTTTTTTTTTTTTTGCCACGGAGCCCTTTTAACGCAGCTGCGAAGCCTCAACATATTTTGCTATACCCGGTTATTGTAGACTAGACAGTGTAAAAGATTTGGTGCACCCACGAGCCAATGACTCAAACCTCGTGGTTCAGTTGGTAACGTCCCGGACTTCGGATCAACCGTACGGAGGCACACAAGATCGAACCCTGTTGCCGACCAACCTGACAGGTTTTCCAGAGGATTCCTCAGTTTATCAGATGAATGTGGGGATGGTATCTCAATTAAGACACTGATCATTATTTTCCAATCTTTAGATTCGAAAGAGTGGTTAAAGATCCTCCTCACACCCTACCGAGACGTCGTAGCTCGGTGATAAAGCGTGGCGGGAGGTCATCGGTTCAATCCCAGCGGCCGACCATCCTGACTGAGGTTTTTTCCAGAGTTTTCCTCAGTCGTCAGGTAAATGCCGGGATAGCACCTTCAACATATGCCTTAGCCGACACCTTCCCGAATCCTTTCCCCTCCCCTATCCCAGCCTGGGCCTTAGATGCATTAAAGCCTAAAATAAAATTTATGAATTCGCGGTCGCGCCCACTTTTTAACATTTTTCTAAATATTAAAAAAATTAAGAGCACTATCAAAAATGTTAGAGCATAGCGCACTAGAACTTATAAAATTACTATAAAATACCATGGACAGCGATCACGAGATTTTTGTCCATTGATGAGTGATACGTTTTCAAAGCTTATGACGTCATTATTTAATTGAAGTCTCAGTACTCATCAATTGGCAAGATCTCGAGATCGCTGTCCATCGTATTTCACAGTAATTTGTACGTACTAGAGCGCTATGTTCTAAAATTTGTAATAATGCTCTTATGTTTTGAAATATTTTGAAAAATGTTTAAAAAATTGGGACGGGAGCGAGGAAGACCCTTCAGTAGGGACGTCATCCCACATATGTGACGGTTAGGTCAAAGTTGCAAATTCAGTCCAGAAAATAAAATAAAAAACACATACCCAGTGGGCAAATTCATTACACAGAGAGAGAGAGAGAGATTGGTTTCAATCAGCAGTAAAATTAACACTTTGTTTTTCTAATATTTTAGTATTCTTCGTGAAAAAGAAAAATAACCATGAAAAAATAAAGAAAATACACAAATACACGACGATATTTTCTGATATATAAATATTTATTTAATCATCTCAATGTGACAAATGCAGTTGCTTCCTATCTAACAAAAATACTTTTACGTCTGCCTTTATGGAAGAGGTTTGAAGTCCACCGCCCGCTGCATCTCTAAAGAGACGCAGCGGGCGGTGTTGAAGTCACATGTCAGGTACAGCATCCAGTCTGATATGGTACTTCGTTTTTGTGGAAACATAGGCTGAAAAAGTACCCTCGCGCAGATACGTAGGTACTAACAAAGGGACGTAGAATTATAATAGCCTTTTGTGCTAAATTTGGGTTCTGGTGGTATTTTATTGCTTCCAGAACCATTGACTAACTTCGGGAAAGTGTCATGTTTCTAAAAAAAAAGGTCAAGAAATTGTCACCACTAGAAGGAGACGAAAACGGACCCAAATCCTTGGTGAAGCAATAAATCTATATCAGTTTGAGATGTCTCCCTCCTGTGGGCGTATATCGGAATTTGTGATTGTCCCGATCCGTGTCTTTGATTAAAAAAAAAGTGGAAGAGGTAATATTTGAATATTTTGTACGCTTTTCTGAGCACACACTCATCAGGATGAAAGCCAAAGAAATTGCTAACAGTTTGTGGACAACAGATAGATTTCGGCTCAAGACACGAGACGAAACAACTAAGGAGGAAGGAGCACGCGGCCGTAAAATGTCATCCCATCCCCCTCCACTTTTCCGAACATCTGGTAGTAATTTATGAGTCTTCTTACAAAATACTTCTTCTTATATTCGTTTAGCAACACTGACCAGTTTTGGCGCTAAACACTATTTGAGAGAAGAGAAAAAGTTCCGAGAATCCCCACCAGGCGAGCAACCGTGGTCGATGCTAATTCCATCTAGCGTCTTAGAAACGAAATACTAGCAGAAAACAATAGTCTTAAATATCTTTAACTAAACTGAAGGGTACGAGCAACAAATAGCAAAACAAGGGGAAACACCAAACCTATACATGGGTGTTTTGTATCTACTTGCTATTTTCAGAGATAAATGGATGCATGGCAATCAGATTGAGTCAATACAACTTCTATTTTTCTGAAATTGGAGAATATAATGTAAATGAAGTATGTATAGAATGTATGTATTTTGTCACTGCATGGCAAAAGGGAAGCAGTTCATCGATTACTTGAGCATCTTTGCTGGTGATACAAGGATTTCTTAAACGGAAAATCCCGGTGTAGCCTTCACGGAGCCCCAGGGCTCCGCGGAGCATACTTTCAGAACCGCTACCGTAAGGCAACAACCATTATTGTAGTTTTCCACAATATGCACTCAGAATCTAACGCTCACTACTGCCTAAAGGAAAGCAGATGGGTAGAAACTGACGTCAAATTTGGGTGTTTAGATAATTTGATTTACTAAGCCGCTATAAATCTGGTAAAGCTACAACCATGTATTATGGTCTTTTTGTACTATTTCTGTATGGCACGCGAAGGCCCTAATAGAAGCAGGCTGAGAAATTGTCCCAAGATTTGGGTTATTATATTACCTCGTCGCTCTAAATTTAGTGAAACTTCAGCCTCTCTACGTTGTATTTATGGATTATATGCACTCATATTCTCTATATCTTCTTTCGTTTAGGCACTAGTATCCCATATAGGCTGGGTGCATATTGTGCAAACATACCGAAAGAAAATACCGTACCAAATTAAACCAGCCTCATAAATCAAAGTATCTGAAACCAAGGTATCTTCATTGAGATACCTCTATTTCTCGAGATAGATAGACGTTAGATACACATTGAATTAGATACTCTCAGTATAATAGTTGGGGAAAGGTCGGCGCCGACCCATCATTGGCGTTTGGTCGTCGGGCCATTTTCCGAGCCGCCGTCGGTCCTCCGACTTGCCGGAATAGGGGTGTAGCCCCACCCAGCACCCGTCCGCCGACATCGGCTTCTTGTCGGTTATTTTCACCTTCTCCGACCAAATGCTCTGAGATATTCGACGTCGACTGGCTTGTTGGAAAAATTAACTCAGCCGTTGTTAATCTGGTTATTTCACAATGTTTACGTACGGTGAGTACGACAATGGCTTCAAACATTTACGAGTGAATCCTTTTTTTGTGAATTTTAATATGGTTACGAGTTGTGTTGCAATCGAACGTACAAAGAGGTATGACAAGAAGTCTCCTAACGTCACATTTCACAGGTAAGTGACAGAAAAAGTTCTAACCAAATATAAATTTTTTATACAGATTGATCGCAGGAGAAAATTAAAAGTCATTTCTGCACTTTTCATTATGCCATTTTTTCTGTTAGTTAGCGAATTTAAACAGAAGAATTACCGTTTTGATTTTTTCCTCAGTTTTTCGTTAATTACAAGAAAATTGATTCAAGGATGTGTCAGTAGTATTCATTATATTTCATTTCATTTTGTATATTTGGGGAAAATTCTATAATTTTTCATTCTGCATATTTCGATATTCACTCTGGAAGATATATAATCCTCTACATGGAGAGCGATATAATATTATATAAGCACTAACAAATACATCTGTGTATGTTTATATATTTAATCACAAGACCAAACCTTCACGCGTAAATTACAGTTGTTACACAATTTAGTAATGTGTCATATATAGTCTTGCACGTTATAGGACAGGTGTATGAGTGACTTAAATGTAACAAATCTTGTCGAAATGAACGAAGCTTTTCGAAGACTATTTCTTCTCGCACGTCTCGACAAAGGCAGGGAAAAATTCATGCATAGCCACAAAACAATGCCGAATAAGCGAAGGTGGGTTAGTTAAAGCCAGGTTATGTCTCAAGAATTGCATCTTGCCATCGCCGTATTGGCCACATTCTAATTCACGCCACCGAGTCGCCGTAGCAGTGGTAGAGCGTTGGCGTAGCATTCGGAAGGCCATGGGTTCAATCCCAGCGGACGACCATCCTGACTGAGGTTATCCTCAGTCACACCAGGTAAATGTCGAGATGGCACCTTCAACTTAGGCTCTGGCTGATACCTTCCAGCATCCTTACCTCTCCCCTATCCCAGCCTGAGAATTACATGCCTAAAGGTCATAAATAAAATTCAAGTATCTAATTCCCGTCCTTCCGCTACTGCAAATAATTCCCTCTTCACTGACATTTCTTATTTATTCTCAATTAATTTGAGACTGCTTAAATTTTTCAATATTAACGAATTCCAAAAACTCTTATCTTATAATTTCTCCAGCAAAGGAGTACTGCGCATAAGAGCCGTTTTCTGCCTCTCGGCCGATTTTAATGAAATTTTGTACGTAATATCTAGACAATATGAGAGTTCCAATAATCCAAATCCTATGTCCATACCACTTCCGGTTATCATGGAAAGCGCGTCCAAAAATGACCAGTTCCGGATTCTAATTTTTATAGTGTTGTCCAAAATAAATTCTGATATATCCAGAATGGCTTAAGCTATCAAATCCAGATTTTGTATGAAAAGTACTAATATAATGAGCATATTACAGTGTAAACCAAAAGACTATATCTTAAGTCTGGAGATAAAAATTAGTTTTCTTATGTAAACGTCCAATTTTCGTTATAAAAAAAATTCACTTTGCTCAGGAACTCTGTGTTGTTTAACCATCAGTCCTGACTAGTTATAAAACGATACTTCGCTCAAACAATCTCCATGCCCTGTAGAAGAACATATTCAAAACCCATTCTTAGCTGATGGGGGCTGATGGTTAGAAGAAACATTTTACACTCTAAAGTTGAGTACTATACTATATATACAATCGGAAAGAACTATAAAAAATTAGAATCGGAAGTACATATTTTTTTTAGTATAAAATGTTTCTTTTAACTATCAGTCCCCATCAGTTACAAAATGATGTTTAAATATGTTCTTCTACATGACATGGAGATTGTTAAACAACACAAGGTTCCCTAGAAAAGATACATTTTGTATAAGGAAAACTGAACGTTTACATAAGAAAATTATTTTTTATCTCCAAAACGGTTAAAGATATAGTTTTTCGGTTTACACTGTAACATTATCATTATATTAGTACATTTCACACGAAATTATTTATGTAAAGTGGCTCACGAGTTTCTCCTGGTTATAGGGAAACTGTATCGACTGTGCAATAAGCAGGTAAGTACGTGTGTGTGTAATAGCAAAATAAAAATTGTAACCTACCCAGCAAGTTAAATGCCGACTCCGATGGCGACCCAACCAACTAGTAGTCGGAAATAGTAGCGTTTGGTCGTCGAGCCATTTTCCAGCCCGCCTTTGGTCCACCGACTTGCCGGCATATGGGCATACCCCGCCCAGCATCCGAACGCCAACGTCAGCCCCACCTTTGCCGACCAAATGCTGACGTCGTGCCTGGCTTGTTGGGTAGGTATGAAAAACGAAAGAATAACTACATGTCACTAACCCTCCCTCGCTCACTCAACATTAATTCTTGTATGTGTATTACATTCGCGTTATTGTATATTATAATCCGTATACAGTTGGCTTACCACACTAAAAGTATTGTGTTTAAAGTTGGCACACCACACCTCAAGTTTGGACGTTACTTTTATTGATTTTCTTAACGTATCTCTTTTTAAAGCGAGCCAACTGAAATACCCATGCAGGCCCGTTATTGAGAAGAGATGTCGTAAAATCTGAGAATGCGTGGCTTAAGTAAGACAGAAATCTAGATATAGCTACAGACAATTATTGTTATGAGTTTGATAAATAAAATGGCACTAATTAAAATTGTTTTATACCTCCAGACACACCAATGCTCAAATAAAATAAAATAAAACAACACAGTTTTGGAATAGCAACTAATAAAATGTTAGTTTAATGATGATTTAAGTCAACAGGTGTTAATAATTTACTGCCTTGAAAAGAGCTTTTAATTAACGGAGTGAAATATAACGGAGACAGAGATGACGTGAAGACAAATATTACTGTTGGATGGAAAAGGACTTTAATAATCTTGCTGACGTATAAAAAGTCGGGGCAAGGTTAGCGAAGAAAAAATAGTTACAACATGGCTCCGAGCGTTTCTCAACGAAACTGCGAGACGTAGACAAAGAAAGAGACAGAGAGGTGAAAGAAATACCAACACTGAGTTAACCTCGTTTCTCCGTTTCTCTCCTTTCCTTAAATTCTCCTTTCATCTTTCAGTTCAGCCGCTAGATGACACTAGTAAATATTTCTCAGGAACAAAGCAGATTGAAGAAGAAAAGACATAGGCTATATTATTCAGAAACTTTGACCTTTCTCTCAAAGTAATTATGTTATTCAGTCGGATTGAGAATAGACAAAAAGTTTCTTAGTGGCGCATTGAATGGTACGAGGTTAAACTTTACTTTATGGCCGCTAGCTATTGAACCATATGTATAGTCTATAAACTCATTGCCTTGCAAATAATTATCACAAACACTTCTATAAACATCTAACAACCAGCAATAAAAAAAAAAGTGTTACGAAAAACTCTGTCATTATTATTTCGTTAAAATACGCACTCTAGTTGTTCAACAGATACAAACGTGGCGGCATTCGGACGCATAATTCACGGAGATAATGTCGAGAGAGCAACAGCGAGCAAAGACGGGATAAAGACAGGTTAGATGATCTTTTTTCATTAGACCCTATACGCATTGCACTTGACGCTTAACCATTCACGCCATGTGGTCACCCCCAACGCAGAAGCAACACGTATATTTGGCTTTTACACTTTCATTTCACATTTTCATGGTTCAAAACATTGTTAATTTTTGCATTTCAACATACTTGCGCATACCTTAGAAATATTTCTTCTGTAAATTTCATATTTTGTTTTGGCGGCCATAAAGGAAAGTTAACCAATGTTAAGTTTTCAGTCCGTCATATTACCTGTCTATTATTTGATAAAATTATGATGGCTACAACCATATATCCATCATATGTGCAACACTTTTATGGACAAAGGACTCCATATTGGCCCCCTTCCCCCCAACGATTAGGTGCCCATGTACATCGACGGCTCAAAGACCAAGAAGCAGTTTGATATTCGACAAAATAACAAATCATGAGGTTGTTTCTACGGAATAATACATAGCTAAATGTTTAAATAAGAAATACGTGAATCAAGCTCATAGCCCAGCCATATTAATCTAATCTATAAATAACATAATCCCATACCCGTAATCGAAGAAAGAATATAAACCTTCAAACGGTGAGAGAATTAAAAAAAAAATAAATATGTTATTTTCGGACCTTTCTCTATTACTTAGAACTTTTAGGTTTGCACTGACGCTTGTACTGATGTATGGTTTAAGTAGCGATTTACGTCATAAGCCAGTGCGTATCAAGTTTTTATGAACATCAATTATGTGAAAATTATCCAGTATTTAAAATTGTGAAGATTATAGCGAGATAAACTTCAAAACAGATTTAAAAAACAAAAAATTCCACCTCGTATATTCTTTACAGCTTCCAACACTGCATTCTGTGTTTAAGATACAACACTTTTCATCATTAGGGTACACACATTAGCAAACAAACCGACTAAATGTCATTTGAAAACACATTTATAATTTTATACCAGGTTGGCAACACTGACATCACATTTAAATGTCTAAAATGTAACCCATTGATACAAATAAAATTCCCTAGCCCTTAATTTTACATTAATGTATCGTATTTTATTTGTCACTGTAAGAAGTACAGTTCTGACACCATATATAACTTTCTTGCATCTTTTGGTGTCAGGAATTCGTCCGTTTTATTCTGTTCCACCCTGTATAAATATTTTACGTTTTAAAACTCCTATATTCTATGCTCGCTTCTCTTGAAAATATTAAAGTTAGTGTAAAGCAGCGATCTCTAACGATAGATGACAGCACTACTTCCGTATGTAACTAATGTATTTTTACAGTGTGTAAGAAATTGCAATACTGCTCCTACAATTTCAGGTCTAGAAAGAGTTCAAACTTTGAGAAATGAAAGTTCATAAATCATAACTATTTCAAGACTTCAATCCGTGCCAACCTTTTTTATTCATTGTTGAAAGAGCTTCATTGTTGTAGTGAATATCAAAACCAGGGATGTAATGCTACATTTTTAGGTGGGCCCGGTATACACTTCTCTCGCTATAATGAAACCTTTCATTTACTATCCCATATACCAGCGTATTTCATAAATTCTCTCTCTAGACTTGAATTTGTAGGAGTCGCATTGCAATTTCTTACACACGGTAAAAATACATTAGACATATACTGAAGTAGTGCTGTCATCTATCGTTAGAGATCGCTGCTTTACACTAACTTTAATATTTATTTCCTTTATATCTATTTCTCTCTTTGTATATGTCTCACTGTTATTTCATTCTTAGTTGTACGGAAAAGTATGAAGACTTCACTTAAGACGAATATACCGTGAAAGTTTACATCGTTCCAAGCAACGCTTCTTATCTCTAGTCCAATTTGCCATTCCTTTCCTCGCTTCTCACCTCACCCTCTTTCGCCAGTTGGTTGCAGTTACAAATGAGTCCACTTTGTAGCCCGTCTTCGAAGACATCCGCTGGGAGGTTGATGGCATGCTGTGCTTCCACAAGACGGAAAGACAACAGGAAACTGGGTGGTTTGTCTTCACAATTGAAAAAAAGGAATACGAAGAAAACAGGACGAAAAGTGTTGCAGAGCTTGTAAGGACTGCGTATTCATGAGAACGTATTTATTTGCTAAAGGCATCCATAACTATTTGTGGTGATGGTGATTGGCGTTTTGCTCAAAAGCAGGTCTATGACCTGAAAGTCTCTGGACAAGGTGAACTGATGATGGTTTCCCATTATTTTCCAGTGGATGAAGATGACGTCCGAAGGACGCGACTTGCAGCTTAAAGTGGATATCAAACCAATTGTATCCCCACCGGTTATCGAACTAAGGGTCCTTTTGATTACAAGGCAGCGAGCAAAACCACTTATCCAGTAGAGACATCTACGTAATTAGTCATTGTCTGTTAACGATATCATATTAGTTTCTAACCTTTTCCAAACCGCGAACCTCATAAAACCATCGCAGTGTTGTAAGCAACAACGTTTACGAAATACAATATTAAACACTCAACCTCTTGTAAGCAAAAGTCAAGAGATTCATCTTCGGTGAAGATGTAAGTGGTTGGAAGCCTATTTTAAAATATAGGTCACGTCTTTAATATGCCATCACCATCCGATGAAAAATAAATAAATGGAAAATCACTATCGGTTCATCTAGTCAAGGACTCTCGGATCATAGATCTGACTACTGGCAGAATATATCAATCATAATCATCACTTTGCTTCAGTTTATAGTATCTTTAATTTTCAGATGTGTTCATAATTCAGAGGAGATTTTGATTTATTGTTCCGATTCTCCAAATTTGCAGGCCCAAGTAACGGTAACAAACGACATTAATAAGTGAGACGGAAGTGGAAGAAAAAAATATATAAGAAGGAACTTGGCCAGGACCTCCCTATCACGGCATTAACCGTCTGTTACTAAGCAAGGGTCCTGGAAAAACCTCATTCAAGATTGCCGGTTCTGGACACCACCAACAGAAGACATTTCGAATGCGAAGCGAACACTTCACCAACTAACAAAGAGGAGTGCCAAAGTGGTACTCCGGAGTCAAGTTCTAGAGTAGACCAGTCTTCGTACTTCTGGTCAAGCCTATTAACTGTATCCAGGCATACTCAAGACACATACACTCATTTGAACTTGGCCAAAAGTTCCATAGAGATGGTTATGTTGGATACTGTTGGGAACGTACTGTATTTCGGTCCTGGTCGCTGGTCCTATGAGCACTTTCGTAACTCTTTTTGTATAATTGGGCTATTTTCTTAACTACTGACTGTGGCTCGTTTCGATTTTCTTACCAGTTAAAGTTCCTAAAAAATAAGATACAGCCAGGCGGGATTTGAACCAGCAATCTTGAAGACCCGCCACAAACCACAAGGCTACCTCATTCGACAGGCAATAATTTTTGCCAATGGTATTCCTCAATATCTTTCCAACGGTATCCAACGTGACCACCTCAATGGTACTTTTAGTCAACTTCAAATGAGTGTATCTTGAGTATGCCCGGCTGTCAGCCTTTAATATTTGACACTGTTAGTACACTTGACAAGAATTTGGCCTACTCCCCATGCAGCACAGGTACATTCTAAGAATATGCTACGAATATCCCCCTGAGAATATTGAAATATCCCAAGGATATTCTCAGATATTCTTAGTACATGCGTGAGAATATTCTACGAATACCTGAATGTCCGGGATGAGCGCATATCCCAAGGATATTCCTGGGAATATCCCAAGTATATTCTACGAATATGTGGAGGGCAGTTTATCTTTGTGGATATTCTCAGAATATTCCACGAATCTTCCTGAAACTTCAATCTAGAATATTCGTTTGATATTCTAAAAAGTATATCCTAAATTGATCCTAAATATTCTGGGACATTGTACGCATATTGTGGATCTAAAATGGATATCCATCTGGACCTTCACTACGGAGGGGCACTTTGCTACTCCTTCTTGTAAGTCCCAGTCACCTCCTACAATAAAACTCTTTTACGGCAAAACGGAAAACACTTATTTATATGGTTATATCTATTTTTTTAAAAAGGAACTTGTACATCTTTAACTCGTCCTCTCGCTTTTATAAATACCCTTACTTTTCCATTACGAGCTAATTTCGGCGTAGTTTTTGACGAAATGTATTCTCACAGGAATGTCCCACTGCCGGCTATTCTCACTTAAGTTTTCCACAATTTCCTCTCTTCAAGTGTTTGAGCGAATACGAAGATGGTATCTCAACACTAAGGCCTGGTCGCTACTTTCCCATTCCTATCCCCTGAAGAGTAATTGTTGATAGACACTATCCCTCAGACGTGACAGGCTTACGGCTAAGTTCACCATTCAGCAGTGTTGTCAGGTTTCCGTCACAATATTTCCCTCAAAAAACTGAAAAATTTCCCGTTGTTTTGTAAAAAAAAAAAAAATCCCGGATTCTGAGTTTTCTTTAAAAATTAATGTAATTTTTTTTAATGTACCATAAAGATGCAACAAAATGTCCTGTTTTTCAACTTTTTTCCCTCTGACCTTTTTTGGGCCCAGATTTTCCCGTTTTCCGCGAAATTTCCCGTCATCTGACAACACTGCCATTCTGCTAAAAAAAAATTACCTTCTATCTCCATTACATCAGCACTGATTTGATTTGTAGATTCGAATTTAGTGGTTTCTAAATGTCAACATTTCTCGAAAATATTTAGTGTTGAGCCAGTGTTTACAAACACTCTTTCATTTAATCAATTTGATCACGAAGTTTGTCTCTTGAATGTAGATAGCCTTGAACTAGGTTCGATTTTACATAGATTAACATAGACTAATAGAATAAAATGGAGGTAGTTTGTTGTTTTATGTTTCGGTATGAATCACACTGAACAACATAAACATTTAACAAAAAAATTAACAATATTATTTAATACTATAGATTATCCCTTTAACATGTTCTCTTCTCATGAAATCAAAATCAAAATGTTGAACAAACACGTACACATGCATCCTGACGCATGTTCCTGGACAGCAATTACATGAGTATTAGCTTTAAACAAAAATAAAAGAAGGGCAAACACGAGAAATAAACGTCAACAGATATGAACACATGTCACGAAAAACAATCCATCACATCCCTCTGACAGAATGTCAAAACCACGAACTAGTAAAACTTGCGGTTGTTAAAAACAAAATGTTTCATTTTTATTTTATTTTTTTTTAAAAAGGGGGAAAAAAAGGAACCATTGTAATGCACAAAAATTATATAAATATTTTTAATCACTGAATTTAAAGTATGTAAATGAGCAATTTACAAAAAATAATACGTAAGCAAGTAAATAACAAGTAACTAAATAAGTTGAAATGTAAGTAAATTAATAAGTAGTAGGTGAATAAGTAAGTAAAACATGTAAGTAATAGTACTCTTAAATAAGTAAATAGTTAATAAAGTAGTAACTATGTAAATTTAAACAAGTAAGTAAATCGATAGGTAAGCAAGTATATAAGTAACTAGATGAGTAAGTAAGTAATATTAATAACTAAATAACAAAGCAAATACGCAAGTAGAAAAATAAAGTAGTTAAATAAGAAAATTAATAACTAAGTAAGTAAATAATAGGTAAGTAATAGAAACGCAAGTAAGTAATGAATAAATAAGTAAATAAACAAGCTACTAAATAAGTAAGTAGAAAAGCAAATACAGCAAATGGACAAATGAGTAAACAGATTAGTAGATAAGTAAATAAGTAAGTACGTAAACCAAGTAATTACATTAATAAGTAAGTATTAATTTGTCATTTTCTCTTTTTCTTTATTTCTCTGACAGTGAGTGTTTCATAAGAAGTGTGAATGAAGTCATAATATCTTCCAGGAAGATGATAATAAACACTTCTTGTGTGTTTAATTTCTTAGAACTACATTTTAAACACTTTTCTAATTTTTTTTTTACAATGGGTTCCGATAAATAATTCCAATTCACTATTTTTTGCCTAGAACTTTGTTATATAACGAGAAAAGTTATTAATTAACTGTTCTTCGTAGTTCTGTTATTTGAAGCAATAAGCATAAACATACATCGTTTTATCCCTGCTCCCGCAAAGTCCAACTTCTTTCATATGTTATCATCAAATGCTGTTGATAAATAGTGTACAGAGAAGGTAGAAAATGTATTTATACCCTTCCTAAAATACATATAGTGTAAAGGAAAATAAAACAGGAACAAAACACAATAAGGCTAGAAACGAACCATACAATAAATAAAAACAAAAACATTTAGAACCTAAAAAAAATCATATATTTATTTTAATACACAGAGACACTTAGTGGCCAAGACAAGAACTATATAGTCTATTCCATGGTAGAAGGAAGACATGTACCATGTCTTCCTTCTACCATGAGTCTATTCATTATGATCTCGGTAACAAAAAGGAAAACTCTTCACGAGCTACAGGACGTTATTGGGGTAACGATATTAGTTCAACGACACCACGATCATGGCGACGGCAACAACATCAGTGACAGTTACGATTCGTAAATACGCTACATTTATAGCTATTATAAGAAGATCCTTTTTACATCGAAAGTGAAGGATGTAGGAAACTTGTTCTAAGATAATCTATTAAGACGGAAATTAGTGGAAGGTGCTGTCATAATGGATTTCCAAATATTCCAGATTTAGTAACGTCTTTTCAAAAATTTCACCTCAGTTTGATGGCAGTAATAAACAACCCCGTGCTGGATGATGAATTGACGAAGTTGTAAGTCGCGTGTGTTCAAATATCCTAGTGATTTAAAGGGGAAAAAATATACAAAAAAGGAAGAAAAAATTGACCTGTTTCAGATGTACACAAAGAACAAGAAATTGCAGTTAACGTTTACCGATCAAAGCAGCAATAACAAAATACAGTACGTTGACAATAAGAAATAAAAAGTCATTTCATAAACATTACATTTTGAAAGAAGAAAGGAAATAAAAAAAAAACACGGAAGAAAATATTTCTCTCTGGAATGTCTTTTGGAATGTTGCTAGTTTTATTTTCCAAGAAAGTCAAATAGGTTAAATTCTTGCTTTCTGATGTCGTAACCACAAATAGGCAGAAATGGCAAGAGGTTTGTTAGGTGGGGCAATGGTTCCAAGGATGGGGTTTGGTTTGAAGATCTCTGTTTCATCACTTTGAAGGAATCTTTCTTTCTTTCTTCCTTTCTTTCTGTTGCCTGGAAACGAGATAAGAATCACGTGACTTCATCCATCATGACAGCAGGGGTTGACATCTCACTCCCTTTATTCCTCTTTTATTCTGACTCTACATCATCATCTTCAGTTTTTTTTCTTCTTTTTAACTTCAATTCAACAAAGACACTGAATGTTACATTCTACTCCCCTCCGACTTCCTTTCAGCCTGTTCTCCCACTCCTAAACATTTCTTTTTGCAAGAGGGCATCTCCAAGTCACAGAGAGATGATTTTTCCATCTTTTTGAGGAGAAAATACTCGATAACGGGCTACTTTCTTTTCTTTTTTTCTCCCCCTAGATTTGTTTCCATGAAAATGATGTATTGGAGAACAACATAGTTTACAATTTTATTTCTTTTCATCAAATGCAAGATGAAATTTCAACGGGGGAAAAGCAATATTGTTAGTTAACAAATGGAAACATCAATTCACGTACAATTACAAACACTGACTGAAAAGTAGTGCCTGCGATATTATAATTTATCAATAGAGGTCACCAATGACGCAGTACAACATTCACCTTTCCCCCCTCACATATCTTCTTTTGTCTCAATTTGCGATAAACTGCTCTACGAAGAGGTTGTCTTGTCATACGCTCCTACATGGTTCTCATCTTAACTGAAGTTTGGTACGATTTCTCAATTTGACAAAGCGAATTATGAGATGATACCTAAAATTCCCATCATCCCTGCTGCCGAGAGAGTGTCCGCTGAAAGGCATCAACACTCTGATATCTAACAGATTTAGATCACAGCTATATGTGCAGACTATAGAAAATAAAATAAAATGAAACAAGATCATGCCTTTACAGGTAAAATCAAAGCACCCCCGTAGAATATATATATGTTGGTCTACTGCTTCCACGTTGACCAGACGGGTTGGGAGAGGAGAGACTAAGCTCTCACTGTGATCGCCACTATCTTTTATTCATAGCAGCTCCCCAATTGCATCACGATGCTGGGTGGGCACCGTTCCAGACCAGCACGCCTTGGAAAAAATCCTTGGCAGCGCCGGGAATCGAACCCGGGACCATAGTCAGACACGCTAACGACTAGTCCAACGGGGTTGGTCATATATATAAACTGGAACCATAGCTACTGAGGAGTTGAAACCCGAAGTGACCGGACCACAGACAAGAAGGCCTAGTTTTTCTCCCACTTTCAAACCATAAAGAATCCAATCGTGTATGACAGAGGTTTGTCTGACTTGTAATTTCTGAGATTTAGAGGACGTACAGCTAGACAAGACAGTCTTTATACCTTCCCGTTATTCTCTATGTTTTATACAGAGGCGTTAAAAACCAATAAAATGAAGAAAATACAAACTTTCAGTTTTTGTAGATCTGAACATAATAACACTGGGTCATTCCACGTCAATTCATCCAGAGCATGTAACGCACAGTCTCAGATTTAGCTGAAATTTAATGACATGTATCTGTTAGTCATATAATCGAAAAGTATTAATTATTATTGCAATATGTTAAATAGTTTAGAGATTATAGTGGTTTAAAAATTTATGAAAAGTGTATAATGTTCGCTCCATGCACCTGATTGTACTATCACGCTACAGAAATATCTGCACAGCACCAAAACGTCAACAACAACAACAACAGAAAGGAACATCTCCAAACTTTCCACAGTGCTTCGACTTAGCAAGAGGCATTGATATATATTTTTATGGAAGGACATCTCTTGTATTACAATAGTGAAAATTGTTGTAGTTACACACTAAATTCAAAGACCCGGAATTCCGCTCGATTTGAGCGGAATATTTAATCTTTTGAGAGCGGAAAGAAGAATCACTCTTTTTAGAGTGAATTTCCATGGGTGCAAAGATGAAAAGTTTCCGCTCGAAAAAGATAGGATCGATGGTAGTCCATTTCGATGGGAACGTACACATATTTTTAAAGGGGAATTCAAATGCATTCAAATAAAGTTTTCGTCTTTTGAACATAAAAACGACACAATACAGCGTTGAAAATGATGAAAAGATGCGAAAGGGAGCAGTTATTCATAAGTAGTAAGAAAGAAAAGTAATTTACTTACGAATTAAAAAGAAAAAAATATCTTAATCTCAGGAAGATTTGAGCCCGGTACCTTACAGTCAGCTATCCAACCCAAGGGTGTACTAAAAAAAATAACAAGGGGCTTGCATTTTTAACTAAACGCAACGCCATAAATTTCACAGTATGGCTTCGCATTTCGATAACATTTGCAGTAAGAAATGACAGTATACAGTTGACTAGTAGCCATGATGTAATACGAATTACTCTAAACAATTGAGAAATAAACCATTCTAAAAAAGATGAGAAACATATCTTTCAAGTTTGAAGAATAAATTATCTCTAAAAGCATCGGAATTTCATCTAAAAAGAATATATATTTTTCCATCCAAAGCGAGATCGTTTCGTTGAAAACCACTCTTTTCGATTGAAAATTTTGCTCTAAAAAGAGTGGTTCCTCTTTCCGCTCTAAGGAATTCCAGGAATGACTTTCTGGGAACATACTCGTGTTGCTTGATATGTCACACGACCCACTTGCCATTTGAAAAAAAATGAACAACCTCCAATATGGCGGATTTCAAGATGGTGGCCTCGTTGATCATGTGCTCCAAAATGTAGCCACCATTCCACATTTGTGTACTATTTATGCTTCATTTTCTTGTCAGTTTGTGTGCTACCAGGCTGCACTGAGACTTCTGAATTACTCTGTGTCAGTGTCATAAAACTTTATGGCTAACATGTAGACTGTATACAAAATGCTCATTATTTCTAAAGAGGAAAAAAAACACCTCTCCATTCTTTTTCTGTGTTTGTAGTACTTTTCATCCTCTTTCCAAAAATGTATATGTTATGCTAGTGATACCTTTCCTTCTTTCACTGTTACCTTTTGAAGTTAACTATATACGGAAAGATTGTGAAACAAAGAACCTAACTTTAACATTTTTTACTGCAGCTAATACAAGAGACACCCTTTCATACATCAATGTCTCATGCTAAGCCGAAACACTGTGGAAAGTTTCGAGGTCTTTCCTTTTTTTTTCGTTTTGATACTGTGAAGTTGTTTCTCTAACATAGTAATACAACCAGGTGCATCGAACGAACATTATACACTTTTCATACATTTTTTTTTCAAACTGCGTGACATATTGCAATAATAATGGAGAGTATCTCATTGTATGACTAGCAGAAACCACACACCAAATTTCAGCTAAATCTGAGACTGGAGATTAAATTTTCCTCGTGCACTGGACGATTTGACATGGAATGACCCCACTACCAGTTTGGTGGTGCCGTAACACTTTTTCTAGTGTCTACATACGAGTAGAACGACTGTTCCCTATCCTCTTGATAACGTCTGCATACTGTTATCTCATTTGGATGAAACACACATGTGGTACAAAAGCTAAACTTATTTCTTTGACGTGGTACTTGTTTGCTCTGGTTATCACTCTATTTTGCTCGTATTCTTCCTTTTCTTTTTGGTACTCGAGTCTATTTTCTTGTCATATATATTTTCAAGATTTTCTGCAGCAGGAAAGTATAGGAGGAGAAGAAGGAAGACACGAAATGTTGGTATAGAAACGAAAAAAAAAAAAAAAGAAAATTGCCAAGGAATTTCCATTATTTTGCCAACTGGTCTGTGTTTGTTTTGTACGTGACCCATCTGTAGCAGCTGGCGGGAAAAGAACTAGGTCGATGGAGTTAGTGAAGTGTACACTACACAAGAGGGAGTGTACTACACACTAACTCTCTCTCTCTCACACACACACACGATGTTAAGGACGTGACTTCGATACCGAAGGGACGAAAGAAGAGCATAGGACAAAAGGAGAGTTTTTATTCAGTCTCGGCTGCTCAAGATATGAAGAGACGTTGGTCGTTTCTTCAATATGGTTCTGCTAAGACAACTGGAAGTAATATAGTATAGAGCAAGGATGAAAAGAGAGAGAGAGAGGATATGGGTTACTAGAGTTACTCTCTCTCTCACTCACTTGCTCCTTCTTTCTATTCTATTCTATTCTTCCCTTTCAGCACGTATTTCATCCACAAACTTGAGAACACACTATCCTATCTTCGACAAAGAGCGTGCAAAAGAAATTATCACAAATAAGAACAATCACCATGTGTAAATGAAAGTTAAGATGAAACTTCTTACCCTAGTGTGCAGGAGTTGAAAACATAGGTTAATAAATAAATACACGATAACAATAATAAATGGATACAACTTGGCTGCATTCTTTTTACATATGATAGCCAATATAGGACATCTCTTTCTTAGGCACTTTATGACTACGCAGGAGCCCTCTATTTTCGTTCTACGGACTACTCTAAGTGATAAACCTTCACCTACAGAAACATGGGATATTTACGATACAACATTATAAACACATTAACACATTTTTACGGTTCTTGATTTCCGTTATAACCAAATATATTTTCACGGATTTTACTCACCTGTATTCACCACGATTCTGCATTTATAATTCGAAACAAACATCGCGATTAAGTGATGACATAAAAATAAATCCGTTACTCTTTTTTATGCCTGAAGCTTAAGCATACTGTACGTAAAGCCCATAATACAGTAAGAATTTTATAATGTTTTGACAGGTTAATAATGGTAAATGGTCGCAATATACAGCATATAAAATTAGTGACACATTTAAGTATCTATACAATATACAACGTAAAATTTGTGACACATTCAGGACAACGTTAACGTTACGTCCCCATCGGTTCACCCTACTACGGCATGGGTCTTTGGGTCATACATTTGTATCTGGACAAAACACCCACTACCATCGTCACCACCATAATTGAAAACTTATACAGGGTGATTACAAATGATTCATCAGGTTTCGTGAGTTTAATTAAAAATATTAATACAGTTACAGTGAAACAACATACCTCAAAATAATCAGAAACTGTCCATGCGTAATGTCTCATACATGTAACTTTCACGATTAGCGGCAGATGGCAGCAGCATCACAAATGTTCTATCTGGCTTCCTTTGGTTACACGATACACATCTAAGCTGTAGTTCAATTAGGCCCAAACGCGTTCTAGCATAGCGGGAGTGATGGTTGTGAATGCATATGTGATGCGTTCCTTGAGTTCAGCCACATTGGATCGTAGTGGTGGCACAAACACTAAGTCCTTCTCATACCTCCAAAGGAAGAAGTCACAAACCGTGAGATCGGGAGATCTAGCCTGCACTCGTTCCACTGTTTCATCTGAGACGGTAGGACGTACTGTGCTTGTACGTTTGTACATACATGTGTCCTTAAACAGCCAGCACCATCGCAATATGCTTTGGTGTCCTGGTGCTTGTGTTTTGAACTGTCTTCGGAATGAATTCTGAATTGTAACGACTGACTGACACACTTTTCATATTCCAAGACACAGACGTCACGTTCACAACTGTCATCTGTCGGTAGTCGTGAAAGTTACATATATGAGAAATTACACGTTAAAACTTGGACAGTTTCTGATTCTTTTGCGGTATGTTGCTTTACTGTAAGTAAATTAGTTTTTGTTTTTATAATAAACTCACGATACCCGATGAATTATTTGTAATCACCCTACAAATCGTCACTTTCCCAACTTTGAAAAAATGGGGAAGGTAGCAACAAGGTACTACATTCTTGATACCATCCCGGCATTGCGTAATAAGACTTAGGAATCATGACATATGTCATTCCGGATGTACAGAAACTGATTTGAAGTATGGATAATTTTTTTGCTATACATTTTAAAACAAACGTTAACAAATGAGGCAATGAAAGGATAGTTTTTCTAATATTGAGTTAAGATGACATGATCTCCATATTTGATGGAGAAGAAGTCGTAACTCTCTTGTTAACCGCATAGATAGCAGCACTTACTTGGATTTCACTGTGGATTTCATTATAGCGTTTTCACTCAAACCTTTTGATTCTCAAATTGACTTCAAGTTGACTTACGCCACTTTTCCTTCACTGCCTCAAATATTATGTACGGCATAACGATTTTTTTTGGTGGGGGGATAAAATACTCCCTCTCAATAATGTAAATTTTTCCCCACCCCTTGCTGAAACACCAAGAATATTCTATTCTGAGACCAGCTCAATCATATAATAAAACAACACAAAAGAAATTTACAAACATT
>JAGDQP010004735.1:60211-82961 GCA_022664845.1 Lepisma saccharinum | reverse complement strand
AACTTTCTGCAGCTCACTGTCATTTTGTAGCTTGTTGAAGCATGAAAGTGGACCTCTTTGGTACAAAGCTGAGGCGGTGTCGCATCCGATAAAAGCGTGTAGGAAAAGTAGGTGTTTAGTCATGTTACTAAGACCTTCGTGTAATTCTCTGCTGCGGTAAACTTTTCTGTCGGTGGTGGAATTTCCCGGAACTAACATGTACACGGCACATTGGGGTTGCGTCAAGGCAGCATTGAGTACGAGTAGGTCTGAGTCCGCGCCAACTACAAGAGCTGATCGTCCTGCCTCCGCTTCTGTTTTCGCCGTTGAAACAACCAACACATCCGCGTCACTAGGGGCCTGGAGAACGGAGAACTTTGATTTCTTGAATTCTGTGGAAAGGAGTTCCAAAAAACTTTGTTTGTTCTCAACGTTCGACAAGAATTGCTCTTGTGTAATTGTCACGGCGTTGGATGGAGTTACATCAACCCTCAGATGATTTCCCTACAGCTCATTGCATATGCACTGCATCTTTCGTACTTGGTTCATATCCGTCGAATACTATGATGACATTTCCTCCGTAATTTCGGTTGACGTAATCCAAGTAGGCATTGCAAACATCACCGTACGTTGATGGACGGGGCCAATGTACTCTGTGCAAAAGATCCCCACTGTCGAGAACATAGCTTGGGTTTCAGGCAATTTATTGCTAATTTTGCACAACTTGTCGATTACTTGAATAATCTTCGATTTTGTTCCCGCGCGAAGACCAACGTCGTCGAACAATGACTGAGGGTATGGTGCCAATTCATACTGTAGACAGTCTTCAAGGTCATCTGCACTTCTCATAACACACGCGATGCGGTGAAACAGTTGGTTAGGATTCACAACTACAGGATTCTTATCAATTGTTATAGTCTTTCCCATAGCGGCCAGTGTGAACACTTGCGTCCTCCTCTTCAAAGTAACAGTTGAAAATGATTTTCCCACAATTCCTCTGACAGCATTTTCGCCTATCTCCTCCGCAGAGTCACAATTAACTCTGTCATCGGCAACGATTCCTGAAGACAGAGAAATGAGGTCTTCTGATTTGTTGAAGGGCGAATGTTGATTCAGCCAAGCTACAGATTTCTTCAAATCACTGGTATCTCTGGTCTGCCATGATCTTGATAAAGAAATGTGCTGGTCGGAGGATTCACCTGTCACTCCGGCGAAAGCTTCCCCTGCTTCCGTCACCTGGAGATTTCCCGACATGGTGCAAATCCAACGTGCTACGACGTTATCAGACAATTTTCGGCCTTGTGTCAAGCCACCACTGACCTTCATAGACCGCATTAAGACCTGCTCAATGGTCATGTCTGTCCAAACGCCGCACCAAAACTTATCCGATCACCGAATTGTAAAATAACCCTTACTAGCGAAATGTTCAAACTCTTGGTCCGACAAAGTAGTCTTCAGTTTAGACATATTCTGGAGCAGATGACTTGGCGTAATGAACATGGCCAGCTGCATGGAGATGGGCTAACATGTGTTGTACGGAGAAGAGATGAAGGTTCCAGTCGCCTGTTCTTTCCGCTCTCACGAAGTCATGCATTACAGAAACTTGCTTGAAATACTGAAGCCATAATTTTGCTGTGCGGCTTGTTTCTTCCAATGTCTTAATCGCGCTGGATACAGCAGTCAGTATAGGTTCGACTTTGGATAGAAGAGATTCTTCGGAGGATGACAAGTTTAAAACCTCGTTGTGCATTTCCCTAAGAGTCTGGACATCAGAACTGATCAAAAATCCTTCTTCAACACAACACTCCAAAATCAAATGAGCAATAGCTGCCTGGGACAGCGAATGAGCTCGTAATGCTCTTGCATAAGCATGTCCATCAGCCATGTGGACAACAGCGTTCTTCGCAAATACCTCACTCCACAATTCTTCAATACCACTGCCACCCATAATTTTACCCACCACACCCATGTAACTCATGAGCAGATGAAATCCACCTAATCTCACGATAACCTTTGATAGCTCATCATTTTGGTCCGCCTGAGAGACTATATCCATGGCTTTAATGAAAAGCGGCTGATCGAACGTCACAATACACCTTTGTTTCAGCTTCCTGCATTCTTCAGCTGCGAAACGAAGACACGTGTTAATTGAGCTGGGGTTTGATGGTTGAAGATTGACGAAGGGCAAGGGTATCACTGCTGACTTCTCGTAAGATCTTTTTCCAGCGGCAATCTCCATGAAACAGCTCCATCCCGTATGAGGCTCTTCGGCTGACTTGGGACCCGCCATCCAAATCCATTGGTATGTGGTTCCGAATTCGGCATCCATCGGGCGCAATTTCAGGGAGAGGACGTCTTCCATTACCACGCGTTTCAATCCATGGTTTTTAGGACGATCGTGAATGACGATTGGGATGAAACCAAACTTTCCAACAACGGTTGCCGTTGGTTGAATCTTCGGTCGTGGAACACGAGAACTCGTCTGAACAGCTGAAGAAGGAGTCACACACTGCACTCCCCCCATCACATGAAAAATTCCATGTCCGTCCACAGTTCGAGTATTGTGATCTGCATTGTCGAAGACAAATTGCACAAATCCATTGTCCTGAACGACACTTGAAGTGTTCATTGTCACGGAAGTTTCATACTTGCAGATCTCACTGTAGGAAACTGAGCAGCCTAAATTATGTAGAAGGTTAATTAAATGTCTTGATCGGAAACGCCTATGGAGAAACACTCCAATTCCAACCTGTACAGCTGACACAAAAGAACGTGGACGCACCGAAGAAATGATAGAGTGCGCAACACTCAGCACTTTCTGTTTGCATGGTTAACCTTTTACTGGTTTCATAACCAGAAAGCAGATGAGTGAGCATCTCACCTACTTGATTTTCTCCCCCTTTCAATATTTCTTCGTACGTTGGATATGTCGAACAATCATAAACTTGAGATCTTATCTCTTCTTGTAGGATGGTGATAGCCGCGTCTAGAATTCTCTTCTTTTCTTCTACAGGATCTTTTTTTCGACTGGCGTACCAATTGTCCGTTAAAATCTTCGATGAAACGGGCCTAAAAGAAACAACAGTCCCGAAACTTTGCATGCTGGGTGACATCAGAACGGTATTGCCGTAGTGTGCTGATAAAAGCTCCCGCAGACGCTTTTCACTGTACAACTTATCACTATCGGTACTAAACTTTAAGAGCATCTCCATAAGGTCAGACAGCAGGTACTGGCAGTCATCGTTGTCCTCCAGGAAGTTTCATAATTTATTGAAAGCCTCAAACTTGGACTCGTCAACAGGTCTTCCGACCACATTTTCAGAAGGCTCACCTGGCATACTTGAACCAACGGTTGAAAATCGTGCATCACAGCTTTTGCGCATCAGCCGCGATCAAGTCACATTCGCTATTAATGCGATTTAGAACTGTTTCCCCCTACTTGTCGCACCTCTTTACGCACATACTACGAATACTTGAAATTTTTGGAACACATTCCACTTGGCATATTTTTGGGTAGCGATCTGGGTGCTTCTTGTAAGCTTCTTTATCAACCGTCTTCCCACAGTAGAGACAGCACGTTTAAAGTCAAACGGCTATTGGTCACTTCTGAGGAGGTGTTTTGGTGCATTTGCTTCTCCAGGTGGGGACACTGGCACGTAATTCCCATGTCTGGTATAATGTTTTCTACATTGAACATGTACTCGAACATGACTAACACCCTCGATTTTTTCCCAAATACCATCTTTTCTCTTCATACTGAGATTCCTCACAGTCTCTAAACCTCTTCTCACATTGACACTGTTATTGTCCACCATCCCGCCTTCACTGCAGAAAATACACTTTTTCTGCATCTTCTACCGAGCTTTCCAACAACCGCCTACGATCACCAACACATGTAAAGAAAAAACTAAGATAATAATCGCAATGATTATATTGGTGTAATTAAAAGAAATAGCACTAGAACGGCAAGTTTGCAGTTTGAGACTGTTTATAACTGCAACAAAGGCGGCGCGAGGCCAAAGCTGAAAGGCAACAATGATCTGCATATTGCTTTCCAACATTTGTACATTTATTTATTTTCTTATTACGGAATCCTATTTTTCGTTGTAAAATTATTTCCCCGTCTCACTTAGTCCACTGCACCTAAATTCTCGCAATTCAACACCTTGCGCTACATAAAATGGCATAGCTCCCTCAGTTTTTAAGATACAGAAACAACATATGTACCGTTGGAAAGGTGAGACTCTACGCTATAACGTTTATTTCGAAGTGGTTTTTCGTATCTCTGGTAGTTTCATAGTAATTCACTATGAAACAGAAATGGTGAAACTTAGAAAATTAATTTCTTAATATATTATCCGCCATATTTATAAGTGTTCAGAACGTATGGGGGCAGTTATAACTCAAATCACTTGAAACATGCTTTATCTTCAATTTGGCACCAGAACGAAGCTTATATCTGGGTTTTGTGATGAGATATTACCGTTAAAGCGTAAATGGATGTGGTGACGTGGCCGCCATATTGATGACGTCATTTCAGGTGGTTGCCCAGTTGTGATTTTTTGGGATTTTTCTCTGGAGGCTCAGGGGGGTCCAAAGAATGCGTTAAAACAAAAATTAACTTTCTAATAATTTTTTCCGTCTCGGGCCATTTTAAGCCCTAATTTGCCTATACTATATACGTAGCTGAATTAGTGAAACTGGACATAATGATAGTGGCATTTCTATCGGTGTGGTATTAAAAGATTACATTCTATCGACATTTGTGTATACAATTTAGTGCAATTTGCTATTTTTACCTGAAATTAAGTTTATGCTGTATTGAAGTTATTTTTTTTCTCTAAACTATGTGTTGTACGAGGCCACTCGCATATGTGTTCACTGAGTTTTAACATTTTTTTCTTGGAATTATTGATTGTTTATATTCTACCACATTCAAGGTTTCTACAAAGCCTTGCTAAATTAAAACTATACAATTTAATGAACTATTCAGCCTAACCTATTTGGGGTGACTTATATAATAATTTTGAAAGTGTAATGACGTAATTCAAACAGAATGAAGCAACCCATTATAATATTACCTATCATCTATTCGGTAAATGAATATTTTTTATAACAAAATAAGTATATAAACGTTTAGTATTATAATTTACATATACTTCACTCTTGTTTAGCATTTCCGTAGGTAAAGTGGAGGTTATTTATTGACTTTCTCACATTTCATCTAACACACATTGCTGAATTCGTCGTGTTGTGTAGACGTTTGAGCATTTCGACTGAAAGAGGCCATTCAACCTAAGTTACGTAATGAATTTTGACTATAATACTTTTAAATTTACTTTTTGATAAACCTTACAAGGAAACATCCCCAAATGACACACTCAGATTTGAATGACATTAACGACACTTGAACTTGCTTGCATGTGAATTAAACGAAAATGAGTTAATCGTGTGTGACACGACAACGGAATAACATCTTCAATATACTTACCAGCGTGTGCCATCACATTTAAGTTTTCTTTAGGTATTTTATCATAGTATCGGGTCGGAGTTACTGGTCTACCACCAGGCGCCTCCCGAGCTGGTGGATAGGGGAATGACGACCTGATATAGTGGATACCGAAAATATTCCGGGGTGGAAAAAAACAGTACTGCTTCCTTTCAGTTTGTAAAGGGTCTACAAAGGTTAGGGGAAGATAAATTCCAACAAAAATATCGTGGCGAAGGGAAGCAGCTTCACCATTATCAACCAGAAACTAAGAAGGTTTGACATCTACAAGGCTCAGAGCTAGACAGAGTATGGAATCTTGAGTGGCTGTCTTCACTGCGAGGTCGTATAGCTAATAATTCTACACAGCTAAAACACGTCAAGAAATAGTAACATATGATTCATGGATTCTCCTGGGGTAAAATATTCCGGAGGTAAACGAGTCCCTCATTCGGATCTCCTGGCTGGAACTGCTGGAAGGGGAAACAAGAACAAGATTAAGAAAGATCATAGAATTGGAACGTTAAACTTAGGAACTTTATACAAAACTGGCCCCCCCTTCAGTTGGCAGCACACGAGACCGAGAAGTAGGAGTTCGACATATTAGCGATACAAGAAGTTTGGTGGGAGAGCCAAGATAGTATTCGACAAGGAAAATAAACTTTCCACCACGGCTCAGTCACACAATTCCGCAACAGGATTCCTAATTAGCGAACATTATTTTGCCGTTGGTTCAGAATGTAATGTTCGTAAACGAAAGACTATCCTACGTTACGACACGTAGGCGATGGCGAAGCATGGTTTTAATAAATGTCTATGCACCTACCAGTGAGGATGATGGGAACGACAAAAATATATTCTGCGATGAGCTAGAAGGGTTGTTTGGTCTATTACCGAATTATAATTCGAAAATTGTGTTTAGTCATTTCAACGCAAAGCAGGGAGGGAAGAAAATATAGACCTACTATAGACAAATACAGCCTTCAGGAAAAGACAGACAACAATGGAGAAACTCTAATAACATCTGAAATTTAGAGAAAAAAATATACTTTTAAAGAGCACGTACTTTGTGCACAGAGACATACACAAATATGCATGAGTATCCCCGGATGGCAAAACTCACAGCTAGATGGATCACGTATTACTAGATAAACGAAGACACAGCTTTATAATAGATTATAGGCCTCACAGAGGAGCAGAAGGTGACACCGACCATCAGGTATGATCACAAAAGTAAAAAAAGTTATGCAAAGCGAACAGAGAAAGCAAGACATCAAAAAACTTAAATTTAAAGTTAAACGTTTAAATAATCTGAGGGTAGAGCAGAATATCAACTAGAACTCTCAAATAGGTTTCGAAATCTTTACCGACTAGAGTAATAATAAAGATGATATGAATAATGACATTGATGAAAGTAAGATGTGGGGGCAATTCAAAAAAACAGTTCAGAACGCACTGGAGGGACGTTTAGGTAAGAAGAAACAGGAGAGAAACTAATTTTGCTTTGACGAAGAATGCCTTGCGCTTCATAAGGAACGGAGACAAGCAACGGAACGATATCTAAGTAATAACAGCGAAACAAATTCCTACCACTACAATAACGCGAAACAAAACGTCACCCGCGGATTCAGAAACAAAAGCGAAAACATCGGACGCAGAAGATTCAGGATGTAGAGAAAAACGGCAAGAAAAATAACGTACGAGATCTATACAAGGGAGTAAACTCGATAAGAAAAGATTACTAACCTAGGTTAGAAACCATTACAAATGAATGTGGAGATCTTCATGCGTATCTGACTAAAATTATTTGTGGAAAAGTTATTTCGAAAAACTTGTTAGTGTACACAAAGGAACAGAGGAATTTGAAATCTTTACCGCACAAACGTAGATACCAACATTCCAGCGAGATCGAAGTCGAAATGTGGATAAAGAAATTTAAAAAAAAAAACTTCAAATCCCCGGGAAAAGACAATATTCCAGTCTAATTAATTAAAGAGGATGGAACGGCTTCACTAATCAAGGAACTGCATATATTTATGAAAGCTATATGGAGAAAGGAAGATCTTCCAAAGGAATGGAAAAGTTCAATGATAGTTCCGGTTTACAAACAAGAGATAAATTGGCATGTAATAATCGAGGCGGTGAAAGTAAAAGTAGTGTAAGTCAACTTGAAGTCAATTTGTGTTGAACTAGCCAGTTAAGTGCTTCTATCTATGCGGTTAACCAGAAAGTTACATTTTCACTACTTTTCTATCAAAATAGATTTATATATGGAGAATACAGATGCGACTTTACTCAATATTTAAAAAAAAACTTACTTACACCATTATTCCTTTCACTGTCTCAATTACAACGGAATTTCTTTACTTCCGAACCGTTTCAAAGTATATATTAATATTATGTTAACACACCTAAGTGTATACGTTAATGAAACAATTGCAGATCACCAGCATAGATTTAAAAGGCATGGATCAACGCTAGTCCAGATTTTCACTTTGTGGCAAATTTTAGATAAGAAATCGGAATACAATTGATTGTTCACCAGCTATTCATTGATATTAATAAAGCATATGATTCTATCAAAAGGGAAATGTTATACAGTATTCTGATACGATTTGGAATTTCGAAAAATCTTGTTCAAGTACTGAAGATGTGGCTCAGCGATCGCATAAGCAGAGTATTGATAAGTAATAAATAGTCTGTCAGATAGTTCCGAGATTCGCAACGGATTGAAACTAAACGATGCCTACTGTTAACTTTGCATTAACATATGCGATTTTAAAAATTAAAGGGGACGAAAAGGGACTATCATTGAATGGTTTGAATCAACTGTTCGTATATGCGGATGATGTAGATTTAATAGGGGAAGATATAGATGCAATACAAAGCAACACTGATATCTTACTAGAAGCACGCGATGAGATAGGACTACAGGTAAACATAGAGAAAACAAAATACATGCTAACAAGCCGAAACACAGCGAGTGAAGGAAATAAAAACATAAGTGTTAGGGATATGGTCAAAGATAAAGTTAACAAATTTAAATGCATTGGTGCATTATGTAACAACCAAAACAAGGTCAGGATAGAAATAAAAAGTCGCTCAGTGTCAGAGAACGGATGTTTCTATTCACTCCAAATACTTCTTACCTCGCCATTAATATCAAGAAAATTTAATTGAACATATAGAGAACGGTTTTTCTTCCACTGAGTCTTAATGGTTGCAAAAGTTACAGAGTATGGCCATAGCAAATAAAAAGAATCTACTTGTGTTTGAACATAAGGTTTGGAGACCGATATACGGCCCAGAACGCAACGAGATGAATGGAGAGTGAAAGAGACCTGATAATGAAGAACACCACGGACTGTACGATTCACCAGATATTGTAAGAATGATGAAATTACTACAGCTATGGTGGACAGGTCATGTAGCTCGGATGGGGTAGAATGAGGGTTATATTCTATCATGGTAAAGAAAGCTGCATGGATAGAGACCGTTGAGAAAATCGAGACATCATTGGAAGGACAATATTAGAAGACAGCTTCTAGAAATAGGTGTCCATGATAATAATTCGCTTGATGTTTGCCAGGATAGAATACGATTGCGACCGATTGTTACTACGGCGATGAACGTGCGAGTTTCGTAAGTCATTTAGTCATAGTAGCTGTCGATGATAGACTATATGGCCATCTGGTCTTGGTAGCTAGTAGTCTATCAACACTAAAAATATTTTATTTGCTTAGTATTAAACTAAAATTAAGCATAGATATTTATATTGTCTTGATACATTTTATATGCAAAAACCTTCAAAACTTTTTGAAATGTTTGCTGGTTTTAGTAGAGTTTAGCTCTACTTTTTTAAAATGTCTTATATCTTTATAATCCGTTCCAACTTATTTTCTTCTCATCGAAGGTAGGGTGTGTCTTCTTTAATGTACGCTTTCAGTCAGTGATTCTGCTAGACGCACAAATTATCAGACACACCCAACTTTAAATTTCGTACGGAGAAAAGTAGATACAAACGGTGCCAAATGACACTTACACCCTCCCAATTTTTGCTTTACTCCCCAAACTGGAAATCCTAGGGTAATCCCTCTTTTCACTGATACCTGTCAAATTATCTTCTAGGCTGTAAATATTGAGTGGAATGTACACGTTTTCATATTGCGAGTTTATTTAAAGCGAGTAATGTGTACGAGACCGGGACCAAATTGCATAAATGAAGTTTTCTTTTTCGTATCTCACTTTATGCATGGCAATGTAATTCTATACAATTAAGACATAAAGTATAATTTGATTACCAAGTGTTCAAGATTTTATATCACTACTGTATATTCTTCTATAGCGTTTGCGTTAATGAGAGGACAGCATGAAAATCTCTAATTACACGTTTGACAGAAGTATACCCGTACCCAATTAACCAATTCTATATTTCGAAAGAGCATTCAAACTGCTCTTGCCGTATCTGTTAAAAATATTATTTTTTGTAGTCATATGTATTATAGATATTCGCCTGTTAGCGAGATTCAACACCTTATAGCACCGTACAAAATCCCCTAATATTTTGTAATTAGATGAATTTAGTATTTCTAAAACTTAAATAATGTTAAGCCTGTATACAATCAGTCTAGAAAAATAACCCTATGTAGAGTAAATATATTTTATTTTATTGGCAGTATTTTATGAATAGTTTAATTGTAAAAGAGCTTAAAAGTGTTTATATTTCCACTAATATCCTGGTTTCAATTTTGGTACTGAGAATCATATTACAATTTTGGGACTGGTAGTGTTGCCTCTTTCTACAAAGCATGATCCAAAATGCTTGTATATTCTAGACAAAACGGTTCGTAATATGTTCAACATTTCCTGGATTAGCACTAAAGCAAGCTGGTTTACTCAACTATTTTGAATTGTTTGTGACCTCCTGTCGATCGGCAACTCTGTAAGCACAATTTTGGTTCCAAAATGTGTTTCAAAAGAAGCTTATAAACACGTAAATGGTTACTTTGCCTTGATTTTTCTAAGAAATGTTCGAAGCACTTAATTGTAGTTACCGTTTTCTAATACAAGTTCATATCTTCAAACATTATACGTTAAGGACTTTTGAGACTCTTTTTCTATTTGACATCACGTTAAATAATCACATCTCTAGGATGTTTATAAGTGGCGAGATACGAGATATTCCTGATACACAAAGCATATTTCCAATCTTAGGTTACGTATGGAGCATTGAGATGACATTTCTGCACGTCGTCAGGAAGACTATTGTCTCTTCTTTTATATATTCTATGTTTCATTCTGCATATCTGGTAACTGAGGGTGACACTTGAAACTAGCGAGAAGTTGCTGGTTTTATGTCGGAGTTGTTGTACATTCTTTACGCAAATTGATGATAAATTCTTTAGCGAAATTCGTATTCCTTTACTTGATATGTTTTGTTCCTAATTTAATCAAAAGTAACGCTGGTTGCCCTTAAGGAGATTGTTGAATCGCAATAGTCATACAGAATCACATAATTTCACTGCTGTCTTTTTATACAAGATCAAGTGAAAGAGATATGGAACAAAGAGAAGTAAGACGGAATGTTCTCACCACACATGAATTTCTCCGGTTGATTCGCTGTGACTGTATACCCCCTTCATTTGAATTTTGATTATTGTCCAAATTTTAGTGTTTCGTCTAAGCCATTTCTCTTCATAAACGGCATGTTCCTAATAAACAATCCTAAAAATCTAGCTTCAGTAATAAATATTTCATGAACCTTTGTGTAAGAAGATGCTTCACAATAGTCCTTTTTCATCCAAGAATTGTTATACATTTCAACAATGACTGCCTAATCTAACATATTGAAAAAAAACGTAAGTAACTTAAATGCTATTATTAACCAAATTAAAATATCTTCATCTACAGTTCCTTCATGTTGTCAACACAGATCAGACCACCACGAAGAAAAAGGTAAGACAAAATAATGTAATACATGTCTATTATAATATTTAATTATCATGCATTCATCATATAACATAGCAATGAAAGAAGGAACTAGTTTTTAAAACTGAGAATACATACAATTTATTATTGGACAAAAGAGAAAGGCAAAAGTGTTATATTTCTGATTTATATAGCAAAGTTAATTTTCATATACTTATAGACTTAGTCATGATGGGTTAAGGATACGAAACATAACGGAAAAAATTCTGCGATATACCATAATCCATAGCACTACAAGTGTCAATGAGTAGCAGATAATTGAACTCTGTCCTAACATGATCACAACTACAACAGCAAGCAAGACGAAGTTTAAAATTTACAGCAATGAGTGCAAACTTCGCCCTAATATATCTCGTAAAAAGTCAGTCTGTAGTAGATTAGCTCGTTCTACAAGATCTTACCGCACTATTGATTGCATTTCAGTGTAAGGGATCCTCTGAGTACACTTTGATACCCTATGTATATTTGTAGCTTCACTTGTATCAAAACACCCATAAATTCAGGAACTCATCCTATCGATATCAGAAGACTCGCGGCATCAACGCTAGCAGAATTAGTATACGGTAGAAGAGCTTCGAAGTATTATAACCAACCTATCATAAAGGGAAATCTACAATCAGGAAGATTTACCACACGGTATCGTGGACTTTTTGTTAATTTCTCATATCCTAAATTTGTCGCAATGACACTGACGCTAACGAATCTCAACACATTTCTCAACAGTCGGAGTTCATTTGTGGTTTTACACGTTCTGATAATTTTGATCGTACTTTCAATTTAAATAAATCTTGTTATAAATTTATCTGCTGTCGAAGTTTTATTCGCCTGAAATCATTTTGTGTTGGAATTAATTTATCATTAATTTGTAGAATATTATTTTACAATTTTAAATCTGAATATTGTATTAAAACCCAAATAATTCTCTCGAAAGCTTACTCCCTGATTTACGAGAACTCTATTTCCACATACACTAATGGTATGTAGTATTTTCGTAATTAGTGTCCACCAGAACGAAACGTTTCTTGTTAAACGTATCCAGGACCGATTAAAGTATTCCATATTCTGATCCAGCTATAGTCATTACTACAATTAATGTTGTTATCCTAAAACTATGACAAAATATTTTTTGTGGATGCGTTAGGGAAATATGGCGCAATTTTGTTTTCTATCATACCGTGCAAAGAACATATGAAAACTTTTATTCAAGACTGCGCTCTCGTATATCACAGAATAATTGAACCCCTGAATAACTGTCAGAACTCCAATTTTGCGAAAATCAGTTGAGATAAGGTTTAATTGAGATATCATTTAATTGAAATAGTTAAACTTAATGAAACCAAATAAAGATCTAAATGGATTAGATTCTATGCTTAATTGCTTTTTTATGAAATGTTAAGCTTCGGTGACGATTATCCATAATCTTTCATTATGTTTTTGCTATCGCTAACATATCGTTTTTGTTCTTTTAATTTAACGTACCGGTAACTGCTTACCACAATTCAATTTCAAAATATGTAGTTTCTTCTGTTTCTGAACTTAGCGATTCAAGTCAAAATGAGTTGTATATGTTTAGCAATTAGAGGAAATTATAACGCCATGTTTATTTGAAAGGATTCTAATATTCAACATGCTAGTTATAAAACAAGCACATAAAGTAAATTTAGGACGCAGGTTGACTAAGGTGATTTCTAATGGGACACAAATATTTCAGTATTTTCAATGAGCACGTAATAATTCTTTGTATAAACTACAAACGTGTTCTTAGAAATGAAATATATACAAGGAAAAGGAAAATAGCTTGCTATGAAATTAAGGTAATTCAGTAGAGCTTACAATTAAACATATTGATTCTCCAATCTGCTTTTTCGACTTAACTTGGTAAGAAGTAAGGTATATCAGGAAACCACCAGGAAGCATGATTCAAAGTACTTCCGTCCATAAAGTCAAACAACAATTCTTATAGTGTGATCTAAGTGGCAAAACACAAGTTTATTCCAAAATTCTTTAAATAATGGAGCACAAATATACATGAATTAATAGAGGGTCAATGCGCTATCTTTACAGGACGCCTTTGTCAAGGCATCCAATTTGAAATCGGTAACCTTAAATTTTGCTTGACTTTTTAAACGGGAAGGGAGTTGTATAACATATCAGTTTGAGCTAGGATTTTACCAGAAATACATTGGTGAAGTCATGTCTGCCATGAGTTTTTCAACGAGATGATGAGATGTGAAATTAGTATGCGTAGCTATTTGAAAAGTACGGAAATACACTGTTCTTGTTCCAAGTGTGCAAGAAATGAAGACCCGATGAACAATTAATGAATATTGAGGACCGTCCATCCGTTCGTATTACTTGCACATTGAGTTTTAATTTCTTGAACTGTTTCAAGAAAACACATTGTTTCCACACTATTCAATCAACTACGCATACATGCCACATCTCATTAACTCCCTCAAAAATACATTTATGGCAAAACTGACTTCACTAATGTATTCCAGGTAAAATTCTAGCAAACATTGATATGTTATAAAACCCCATCGCATTTAAAGAAATCCAGCAAGATTGAAGGTGGCAGCCATGACAAACGTACCCTGTAAATGAAAGTGCAGTGACCCGGTATCCACTCATGTATATTTGCTTTACATTATTTTAATTATTTCACAATTACAAGTGTGCTTACCGACATAGATCACATTATCAGTACTCATTTTTTTGACTCAAACTTTCTGTCTCTTAGTCTTGTAAGTTTGGAGTGCTAAGCCAGCTACTTGAAGGTCTGTGGTTCGAATCTTGGCTGGGACATGGTTGTTTGTGGATTTTAGAGATTTAACTAAAGAACTGGAGACAGGCCGTAGTCATTAGTTACTAAAATGGCGAAAAATACTAAATTCACCCAATGTTTAAATAAAAATTTAGGCTACTCAACCGTATTTATGAACAAGAGCACTTTATGATCATACTTTCTAGTATTTTCCTAATGTGCCCTACTCCTTCAAATAGTTTGATCGGAAAAGTAGTACGAAGCATCAATAGACTTACTTGTTGGAAAATATAATACCAGAAGTAACAAAGCTACTTTTCATGAATGTTTCAGCCGAAAATAATAAATTTTTTAAAAAAAATCGAAGTTTACTGAAGGATAACCAGATGAGTATGAACTTATATTTCAGCCCCTTTACATAAATATATTTTATCTCTTTTATTTCCATATTTTTTATTCATCTCACAGTATTTTGATAGTCAAGGAATAGTAAATTTATCACCAGCCAAAATCCCTTCATGATATACAGTACATATAATGATACAATTTTGTGTGCAGGCATTAAATATTTTAACAAATGCGTCTATATTTTTAAATTTGTCGATAATAGCACTGGGCTGTCGTCCTCAAAGTTGAGTGTTTCAATCCGGCTGGTACATGTATGTTAGCGATTTTAAATATTTCTTATTCGTAAAAGCGATAAATATAGAAGTCCAATATTGGAGATCTAGCACATACTAAATAATAAACTTTATTAAAGTTTTATGTGACTTAAAGCCGAATGTGGAGGTGAATATCTAAAATGAAAATACGACTAACCAGTCATTATTGTCTAGAAGCCGTACAAAGAAATGAACGAGAGAGGGATTATACAGTGTGTTTCTAACATTACCATCCAACTTCAAAAGGTAATATTTTAAAAATAATGTACATATAAACTTGGAGTAAATTTTAAAGTACGTATCTGAATACAAAGTTTTATTTACAATTTTCACAAACACTTTCTGTGTTCTGCCCCTCATATACGTTACAAATCTACACGATTGCACAGATCTTCCCATACATGAGCTAGCATGTCAGTTGTTACTGCAACCACTACTGCTGTTATGCAGTGTTGCAGTTCAACAGTATTTGGCAAAAGGGCACTTACATAGAGTATTTCGCATAACCACAGAATAAAACAACACATAAAGTGAGTGAGAATTGCAGAACAGTTCTTCGAATCTACGGTAAGGGTCCTACCAAATTGACATGGCATCACTGGCCAAAAGTTTGTCCAAGGTGACTGTTCTTTTTTTATCTGTGTATATACCAATTTAAAAAAAACGTTGACGAATTGCAACACCACGTAACAACAGCAGTGGCTTCAGTTAAACTGACATGCTAGTTCATGTACGGGAAGGTATGGTATCGTGTGTAGATACATGCCGTGCGTCAGAAACAAATGACACATTGAACCTTTTATAAACGCTGTAAGTAGAACCTTTTGTTCAGATATGTACTTTGAAATTTACTGTAATGTTATATGTTCATTAGTTCAAAAATACATCCATTTTAAAACAGATGTTTCGTTATTAAATACTCTGTACGTATATTGCATTATATTATTAAGTTTACACATATTCCTTATGATTTTATTTTATATTTTTTAAACATTTCTTACGACAATGTGTTACATAATATTTTCGCGTATCATAAATATTAGAAACAGCTCATCAATCGTAATAGGTGTGTCATTCTGTTCTTGACATTCAGTTTAACATTTATAATGTCTACAGTAATTTTTCATGATAATACATTAACGGATCATGGATGGAGATATGGTAATAACGTTGTTTTCCTGCATGGTATTGGCAGGTTAGAGTCATTTGCAATTTATACATAAATGAAGTGTTACCATTTATGTTGTTCGATGAGCTATTTGCCTATGTATAACCGCTGATTTATATAAACATGCTATCTATAACCTCTAGATAGCACCACCGTGAGGGATGTGCTGCTTTTGACAAAGCGAGTTCTGTACCTCACTGTTCGATTAATCATCATAACACTTGACTAATAACAGAATTGAAAATTTTAAATTGTATTATAACTGTTTACTGTACCGAGCATACGTAACATTTATTTATTTTAAAAAATAATTTCGTACAATTTTTATGTAACTTTGTAGTTGGAAAATTAACTATGAAAACTCATTAGATATACAATTGTGGAGAAATTATCATAAAAGATTAAACAAATTTTATTCTAAATGTTACATATTGTATGTGTTTAATTCTAGAATTTAGGTACTGCATTCGAAACCAAAATTCAGTATGGAAATATTGTGAAAAGATATGTAAGTATTTCTATTTATTCTTATATTATATAATTTAATATTACATATAAGTACTTGACTGGTACATACTCTTTTCATCTACGAGCTGAAAGTAGAAGTAGCGTAGTTTTTGGATAAAATGTAGCAAACTATTTTACAAATGCTATACCTACAGAAGCCAAATTAGTTACAAACATGCAAGAATATATTCGAGTTCTTGGCGCATCTGTTCAACGCTACTCTCGGTGAATGCTCTGCATTTATTTATTTAATTACAAATTGTAGGGAAAGAAAAGTTTTCCACAAATTTAATATTAGTAGTGATCATTCTAATTTTAAAGGTTTTCCACATCCGAAAGTTGAAATACAGAAACAAACAAAGCACAGTAAATTTAGAGACTTCTTAGATATATAACATAGTTAGAGGTATATTTGTACCTCATTTTGTCTCAACACCAATGTATTGGTGTAAAAATTTCTAAACAAATACTGGGTGTATATTATGTTAACACTGTGCTCTAACCGTGCATTTCGATTTTATATGAATAATGCAAACTACTGAAAAAAATATTATGTTATATAGTAGAGTGATTTTATTCTGATAATCAGTGAGTGTAACATTTAGAGCTACAAAAAATCGAAATCGAAAACTATAAGGCAACCAGGGTTTCAGAGAATCAATATGTTGTTCCCTTCAAAAAATATATAAATATAATTTCTTTCTAATTCATTTTTATATATTTTTTTAAATAGTTGCCTTTTAGTCTACTTTGCTGGTCATTGTTCGGAAGTCCATTAATGGAATACAAAATAAGAGAACTCGTTTCGAATTTTTTTGAAATCACTGAGAGATAAATTTATATTAAGAAAGAAGTTTTAATATATTTATTGTTTCCGATTTTTTTTAAAATTATATTTGAAATTTAATGCTTAAAAATATTTTACTCACAACTAAGATCATCTTTAAGTTTTTTTCTGGAACCCTTTGATATGATAATGTATACTTTTGAGGTGTATGTTCGAATTATTTAGCTAATGAGAATATGCTGAAAGCATAATAATTACAGTGATACTTATTTTGCGTTACATATGGTGTAAATTGTAGGGTGTACATATTAATTTTTGTTGGCCTGAGTCTTAGGTGTCTAAAGGCAACAAATAAAATCGAAATTATTTTTTTGTTTCAGATATTCGAAAGATGGTAAAAACATCAACGCAATTGTTACGTAAGTATATTCCAATTTCTTAAATATTTTGATACAAAACATTTTTTTTTTTTATAAAAGTGGTGTTCTTACAAAATAAACAGTTGAAGAAAAAATATTTCTTCTTATAACATAGCAAATAATTCACATATAATAAAAAGCATGGTTTAATAGTACCTTCGTCGCTACTACTGAATTTGAGAAATATTTCAGTTTCATAGTATGTTTACAATCTGTTTGTAAACTCTACTACTTAATAGCATTTATTCTAATACGAAAGTTTGGGTTTGTTGAAACAAAGTGAGAATTTACAAGCAATTTTATGTCTACGGTGTGAAGATATTATTTGGGCATCATATTCAATATCTAGCAATGAATACACCGACGGTTTACAAGAGATACATAGAAAGTCCAAACGTTGCTATTTTGAGTTAATGTGGTTTCTTAGACTAAACTGTGTCTTTATCCTATAGGTATAAGTGAAAGCAAAGAAATATAATCCAGCAGCCCGCAGTTTATTTTTCCAGTATTCTCTTTGACTTATAAAAATAATTTTCTTTTTCCTTTCTTTTCTTGAAATTACATTTTTTAACTTTCTTTTACTTGTACTTTACTTTCGCTTAGTTTTTGTTAGTAAAGCTCATAAGCTCTTCATTATATTTTCATGAGGATTCTTTCATAGTATGTTGAGAAGTTTCATATTTTTATCATATTTGCACTTATGTTTATTACATTTAATAGGCATACTATATTATTTCTATGTAGTATAACATCGATATTAATGCACAATTAGAATACTTATTTATCTGAACAACCAGAAAGTATAACTTAACTGGAAACACGAAATCTTAACTGTAATTACTATATATTACATCACTTTAGTCATTTGCATATGTATTTATTATTTTCTATACATGAGAGATAAAGCATATTTCAGTGTATTTCCAGTTTTCTTGGGTTTTAATATTACTCAAACCACTCACTCGCTGGTCTAGTAGCTCTACGACATTATAATACATATTTACAAGCTTTTTATTATTATTTTTAAGATACATCAATGTTTGTTCACGTTTGGGATACTGATTTTACTCTTTTATTTAGAGGAATGGGAATTTCAAACCCATTCGGAGTTTTCCTTAAAAATATGTACAGTAATTTCAGTCTGGATTACGTATTTAATGATGATTTCTAAAGTTGTTTTGGATTCTACGTATTTGTATAGTTCTTCTATTGCAAAATTCAAATATTAATCTATTTGACTTCAATTAATCAATTATATTTAGTCTTTCTTGGGTTGTTGTCGATTACTCAGAGAATTTAGATCAAATTCAGAAATGTCGCAAATTGAGTCGGAAATATATATGCTCAATTAATATATCATATCTTTATGTAGCTGTGTGGCAAATATGAAGGAAATTTCAAATACATTTATTTATCGATGATTCAAAACACTTTGTTGCTGGCAGCTACCTCAGTAGGGACGCAGTGGTAATCAAGGAAAAGTTAGATACACTGAAATACAAAATAAGTTCGTGGTATGAAGAATTGTATTTCAGGTAAAATAAGAGTTGTATTTTGGCTGATGGTTGTCAAGGAAAGACTGGACTACATTTCCTAGTAATATATAGTATTAGTATTATATATTCGTGAAACATTAACTCCTTAAGAACACATGTTATATATTGCTATGTGTTTATGTGAATCTGATAGAATATAAGTATATACAAACGACAATTCATGGAATATTCTTTGACATAATATTTAGAATATTTAGTAAATGTTCTTAATTTTGTATATAAGAATCTGTGTTTCTGTGTTGATATCAAGCAGCATTATTACCTTAAATTTTGTTAGGCAATATTTGTCGCTTAGTGATAGCTAACAAGACATTAATTTAACATTGTCCTCCAAAGAAAAAAGAACCTTTCGTCATTGACTTATTCATATTATTTGAACTGGTCTCAGAATTGTAACTATTTTGCACATTTTAGATATAGCTGTAGATTATTTTGTCTGACACTGCTACGGTTTGGAATTTTGCCGTCACATACGGAGTTCTTGTAATATAATTCGACAATACAGGAAAAGTAACGGATAATGCCAAACCTTTAGGGGCTACGGAGTACAAATGAACATATTAGACCTTAAAAAAGACCACTACAATATTTATTTATTTATTTATTTATTTACATCTTGTTTTACATGACTAAGTTAAGGCCCTTATGGCCTTTTCTACCACTCAATCATGAATACAGAGAGAGTAATTAACAGTTTTGGTAAATACTACTAAGATGGAAGAGATTTATAATACAACAAAGTTCATAAGTGTAAACAAATAAACAAAAGAGCAAAACATTAAGGAGAGGAAACAAAACAAAACTTTTCTACACTGCAGATTTTAGATAATCTAAAGTTCTCTAACCACATACACATACACACACACACACACACACACATACACATACACACGAAAAATATAGGTATAAATGCAATGCAAAGAATACCATGAGAATATAAGATAACATTATCGACATATAATTAAATTTACATTGGCAACTAAAGGGATACTTGTATTTATTGGATAGAATTTGTCGTTTTGAGAGAATAGTATTCAAACATATCTTAGTTGTGTTGCTCTAAGAGGTGGCTGTGAAGCATAGATTTAAAACTTGTTAATGAAGTTGACTCTCTAATGGAAATTGGCAGTCCGTTCCCCTTGCGGGATACAGAAACTGTATAGGACTTCGAATAAAAGCATGAGTTATGGTGAGGAATAGAAAGCAATAGGTTTGCGCGAGACCTAGTGTCACAGTTGTGATGATCGCTTAGGTACTTAAAAAAGTTGCAAAAGATAGGAAGGTTGCCGATCGCGTTATTATTTTATATAGAAGCACCAAAGAATGGCACACCAGTTGTTGTGAGACTTTTAACCATTGCAGCCTATTAAAATAAGATGTTAGATGATCATAATGTTTAAGATTAAATATAAAACGCACTGAAACATTTTGAATGTGCTGCAGCCGGTACGTGTGTACATCATCCAGGTTGGCAAGCACTAATCCACATGAGGCATTACTAAGACCTGAACAAGCATTTTCTTAAGGGAGATAGGAAAATGCTCATTCTTCTCAAAGAATGTAAAGTTGCAAAGGTGTTTTTAGAGACAGTGTTAACGTATTCCGTCCAAGTTAGGTATTCGTTACAAATAAGACCTAAATCATTCCATCTAGAAGTACGTTAGGAAAGGAAGAAGATTTAAGAGATGAAAGAATTGTTTTAGAAGCTATAGGTAGACATTGAGATTTAGATGGATTCAATTTCAGACCGTTATCATTTGACCACTGAACAATTCTCTGTAAGTCCTCATTCACTTTATCAATATATATATAGGGCAACGCCCTAGCCGAGCTGGTCTACCGGTTCCCGTAAGATCACCGAAGTCAAGCAGCTCTGGGTCTGGTCAGTGCTTGGACGGTTACCGTTGCGGTACTCCAGATGGTGTTGCCTGTGCGGCGTCCACCCAGCGTCGTGAGGCCAACTGGGGAGCTACCTGAATAAAGAGGTAGCGATCACAGTTGAGAGCTTCGGCTCTCCTCTCCCAACACGTCTGGTCAGCGTGGGAGCAGTAGACTACCTCCTCCCTCTAGGAGAGGCCTCATCCAGTAGTGGATTGACTATGGCTGTGTATATACAGATGCTTATCAGAATAATGGAAACACCTGAACGAAAGTGCAACTTACCAGATTAATATGGTGTCGGGCCACCTTTCGCCTTCAGAACAGCCTTGATGCGACGTGGGATCGAGGCATAGAGGTCGTGAATGGTAGCAAGTGGAATATTACACCATTCCTCGTGCAGGGCATCGGCCAGTTCTGTGAGAGTGGATGGAGGTGGAAATCGTCGCCTGAGTCGTGTTTCCAAGATGGACCACAGATGTTCAATTATGTTGAGATCTGGGGATTGGGCGGGCTAGGGGAGGTGTTGAACTTCATACCGATGTTCCTCAAACCACGCTGCAACAACTCCAGCTGTGTGAATGGGTGCATTATCATCCTGGAATATGGCGTCATTGTCCGGGAACAACATCCGGACCATAGGATGCAAGTGGTCTCCTAAAATTGCGACATAATCGTTGGCAGTGATGCGTCCGCGAAGTGTGACCACAGGACCCAATGAAAACCATGATATTGCGGCCCACAGCATCACCGTGCCGCCGCCATGTTTCACAGTTGGGAGGAGACACTGCAGATCATATGTTTCTTTGGGCGTGCTCCACACATAAACACGGCCCGTAGTTTGGAATAGGGTGAATGGTGACTCATCCGACCATACCACACGTTTCCAGTCGTCAACGGTCCATGTTGCATGGTCGCGGCACCATTTGCGGCGTGCTAAAGCGTTCTGGTCCCTGATGAGAGGTTTGGCCCGTGCAACACGACCCCGTAAGTTCATGTCATGTAATTCGCGGCGGACTGTGATTGTCGAAACAGGTTGGGGGAGGTGCTGATTGAGTTCCTCCGTCACTTGCGCCGCAGTGGCACGACGGTTCCGAGTGACAATGCGATTTAATACCCGGCGTGCCCTGTCACTGATGCTTTTCTTCCGCCCACTGTTCCGCTTCCCCGATGTGGTTTTCCCGTGTGTTGTGTAGGCCGTCATCACCTTGGACACTGTCCCTGGCGACACACCTAACACACTAGCCACTGCCGTCACACTCACTCCACATAACCGCGCACCAACAATTTGCCCTCTTTGAAACTCTGAGAGGTCTCCCATTTTACACTACCTCCGTCTGCTGCAGCCACTGCACACTCCTGTTCCACGACGCCTGACGTAGTATGGAGACCGACCTAACACACCACCACCAGCAGTCCGGCGCTGCGGTCGCCACGACACCACTGCCAACCCATACATCTGACGTGTTGCCAACTACAGGTGTTTCCATTATTCTGATAAGCATCTGTATATATATATATATATATATATATATATATATATATATATATATA
>JAGDQP010004735.1:43437-57857 GCA_022664845.1 Lepisma saccharinum | reverse complement strand
TTTGCGATCAGCGACAATCACCGCGGCACTCCCTTGGTAGATTTGAGCTGTGGAGTTATTTTGACTTCCATGTCTTTTTTCACTGTTATGGAACAAATAATATTATTAACAAAATAGGGCGTTATTCAAATTGCAGTTTAGAGCTGCAGTTGCTTGCTTTATAGCTACGGTGAATATTAAAGATTGGAAATTTTAAGAGATCGAAACACGGTCCTTTCGAAATCAACTTAATTAAGCCCTTCTCTCGAGCACACACAAGATTACCATTTAAAGATATTGGTAATATGTTGGTGTGGACCTTCTTAAATATGGACTTCAGAAAACATCACGTCACTTGTGTTAAGTTCCTACGGTGACATCGATATACCTTTTCAATCAAACGGGATGCTATTATGAGAGACATACGGAGATTACTGCAATATATCCCAATGTAATATGCTTCGAGTTAGTTGTTGGGTACTTTGCTGAGGAACTGAAATACATGTTGACAAAATTAAAATAAATGATATCAACCAATAAAGGTAAAGATGCCAACAAAGTGTATAATAACACTTTGTCACATCGTTTCTATATGCATGTTTCTATACAGCGCCGAATAGCATTAAAAGCATGGAAGCATCTCAAATTAAACAAAAACACCATGTATCACAGATGAGTCATTCTGTTAGAAAATGGCTAAATATGTATTGTATTCAGTTCAACCACGATTAGTATGTCCTTAAATAATTATTATTCATTTGGCTTCACGTAAATAAGCATCTAAACAAACAAAAAATACACCAGAGGTGCAAAATTTCAATTTCAAATTCTTCAGCCCTAAAACGTGGTGAAATGGAGGATGGCTGAGCCAAGTTCCTAAGCAACAACATCTAAGAGGACCACTCGAAGTTGGTGTGTGATTGCAAGGTTCATGATCTAGCCATAAGGCTGGTAGAAGTCCTAAAACCCACCACGCCCAAAACCACCAGTTTTATGGCTTGAAGATCATGAACCTTGCAACCTTGCGCCAACTTCAGGGATATGCACAGGCAAATAGGTCAAAAAAGGAGACTGTGTAGACTAAAATGTTAAAAAGGACTGTATGTGTGTGTATGTGTGTTAAAATCCCCTACCCAAGGACCGGTTAAGTCCAGAATTGAACAGAACTTATATTAAAATTGTGATAATAAATCAATATTTATTTATAAATTTTGTTAAATATTTTGAATGAACATACAGAATCAATGACATATTACAAAAAACACAAACTCTCACTTCAGTAACAGTTCAGAGCTTTGTTAATAAAGGAGAAATTAAAATATATGTTCAATTCTGGACCTGGATGAGGTATGGCCAAATACATTTATTACTTTGACATTGTACATAAAATTTCAGAAACCACACTCGGCGCCAAAAAATTTAATGATAGAAATATAAAAATAACGTAGAAGACAAGATTAGCCGAGATTTGTCCCACGAAAGTAGAAAGATACATGAAGAAAGAAACACAGAAGGGTCTCCACTCAACCACCTTATTGCAAAGACAAAATACCCGCCTACCAACCACACATATAGAAGAGATGATACCAAAAATGAAATGATTACATTCTGAAACTCATTACTTTTATCACTGAACATAGAAAAAATGTGAATGTACAAAAAAACTTAGCAGATACTGACATTCTATAAAAAGAGACAACAAGAGACAAAATCCTAAAAAAAAAGATACTTTTAGAGACAAGCTCAAGGAAAGAGACTAAAAGGTAGAAAAGAGACTCGCGCCTATCCCTGCAACTTCAAGTGTTCCACTTACATTATGTTGCCTAGGAACTTGGCTCATTCATCCTTTATTTCACCATTTGTAGGGCTGAAGAACTTGGCTGAAATTGTTGCACCTTTGGTGTATTTGTTCATACTTTTCAATTTCTTGTACTCTCTTTTAAGAAAGTAAGTCCCATGCCGTGGTGAGAATATTGGAAACTAATCTCCGTATGAAAAATTAACCTCCACCCAAACACATCGCATGCTTAGTCCTAATTTTCAAGTTACTGTGGCAGCAGAGAAGATGAAATACTGTGTATTGCAAAAGAATTCTCATACTTAACGACGTTTTAATGTGTGATATTAGGACGGTCAACATTGAAAATTAAAAAGGAAATAGATAAAAGGAACAGTGCAAATGTGTTTAAGCAAGAAATAACATATATTTGGAAAGTAAATCAGAAGAGGAATGATTCTTTAGTGTAGTGATCTAGGTACTTGCGTTCTGCGCTCAAGGTCGCAAGATCGAAACCAGTTTTTGTATCGATGTTGTTTTTTTTAAATTGTATATTAAGAAGTTTCAATAAATTCGTATAGATAAAGATGTTTCAGCCATCACTTGAACTGAAGGGGATCGTGGGTAATCGAGTTACGTCAGCTTGCATACGCCATGGTCGAATGAATCTCACTGTCAGAAATACTCTTCCTTAGGTGTTATCAGCAAGTACAACGGTTGAACCTTGTAAACTGCCTACATTTCTCTCAAATTCATAGATGAACTGCAATAGGTATAAAGCGTTTATCCCGTTTAGGCTTCCTTTAGAATCCTAAAATTACGCTAATACATAAACGTCATGAATTTTACAAAAAATAAGGAATAAATTTTAAACAAGCATCTTTATCAGCTATGCGACCCACTACTGGAAAATTTACAGATCGGACTTATTCTATTAATTGAAGTAATGCTATTATTTTCTAAGAACAAAATACTAATGCCGGATCAAGGGGGGGAAACGGGGCGAGCGCCCCGGGAGAAACGTTTAGAGGGCTAAAAATGAAAAAAAAAACTATAAAATGACGTAAAATCGCCCGTTAAATTGAAATTGGCATAAACCTGTTTACAATTTCAATACCGGCGCGCTACTACATTTCTTAATGTTATTGCATGCAACCTACCTTCGCCTCATAGAATCAAAACAGCGATTCAAGTCAGATAGGCATATCTACAGTCTCTGCTTTTATGTAAATATACAACACAAAATCTGCTAAACATGTAAATTAGCTTATTTTTAAAAAAGAAGCAAAAAAGAATATGAATGAGAAAACACAAAACTACAGAACACTAACATTCATTCACATGTCAAAAGCACAGTGTGACACATAGCAGTGGTCCATTACTAGAGAAAAAGTAAAAAGGAAATACTGACTTGAAAAAGTCTCGAGCTGCGTACCCTTCGCACTACAAGCGAAAGAGCTTACATCTCTCAACGATTCCAGTATTCAACGATTCTCCGTTAACTCTGATTCCAGCGTAAAGCTAAGAAATTTCTATCCAAAAATACAAAATGGAGTTAGATAAAAATTTCCATTTTTAAATAGTTGATTGAAGTAAAATTTCATATCTGAGAATTCCAAAATATGCTAGAATCGTTTCGAAAGTTGAAATGATTGAATTACGAAGATCTATATTTTGCCTTCAATTACAACCGTAAGCGGTGTTGCCAGTGTTTCGCCCACAATAATTTGCTCGGGGCAGGGGTGGGTCTAAATCAAGTCGTGGAGGCTGGCGAAAATTATAAATAATGCATATTGGGTTCCATGTGCTAAAAATATAAAATTATAATTTTACTTAAGAATATGTCGAATTTCCTTAGTTAACCTCGAACTAACATGAACATAACTTATGGAAAGTACTATTATATTCGTATTTCAAAATACGCATCAGTAATACAAGTGTTGGAATTTTATTGATGGCTGTTGAGATCCCCGGGGAAAGCTCTCCAGAAACGTGCCTGGAAGAAACAGTGTGTGTGGCTTTAAATTGTTCCATTTTGAAACATATCCAATTTGAGTGAAATTTATGTATAGGAACTCCAAAGGTTCCGGAATTGATATTTAAGTAAAAATAAATAATTCTCGAAATTAAGACGGGAGCGACACGATGCATTTTAATTTTAAAATCTCATTTAATTTTCTCAATATTTCGTATCACAGGGCTCCAATGATCGCTGAGTATGAATCTGGACTGAACAAGTACGTATCGAAAATTCCTCACCGCGGAAACTTGAGAAAATAAATTATAAAATATTTGATTTCATGAAGTTTAATATTATAAAATTTGAAAGGTCACTGAGTCCGAGACTCTGAAATAAAAATCTTGAATTACATTTATGAACATGGCCGTAGTCCAAAACATCTTTATATTAAAAACAATCATTAGGATTTATATCTAAATCTCTAAACAGCGCTAAGATTTGTTAAAGAATTTTAAAAAGTGAATTCTGATAACTAAGATGACCATAACTCGAAACATGTTCATTTGAAAGAAAAACATATATATGCAGTGTGCGCTAGATGTCCCCAAGACTTTTAAAATAAAATAAATATGAAGAATCAAATAAACTTGCTTTTCAAAATCATACAAAATTTTCAGAAAATTATTGAGTTAGCGAATGCAGTCTTAAGCTGATTTATAAAATGTAAAATGATTCCGGTACGGTGTATAATTTTACGTGTGTAATCCCAAATTCATGAGTAACTTCGTATAAATATCGTTAGTAGCATGTTACAGGGAAACACGGAATTTCTTTAGGGTCACGTGTTTTATTATAGCTGAATTCAGAACTACTTAGGTACAATAAAATTATCCTGTTGTTACATTATAGCGCAGTTTAGTTTTCGATTTGTAGGGCGAATAGCTTGGATTTCCCCTTCTCTGGAAATCTCATCCTTAGCTCTGCGTTCCGAAATCTGTCCCTAGCCAAATGCGTCAAATACGTCACTCTAACGTGTTTGAAATGTTACCCCTCTCTATAAACTGCATAAATCGACTGCATAATTGCCGTCCATGGATGGCAGTTTTAGAAAGTATACATACAAATTCTTTCTCACACTTATTTTTCCATACTCATACACACACGCCGACTCCTGATCGTGGGGGCCCGGATTTGATTCCCGACTCTTCCAAGGGATTCTTTCCAAAGCAAAACTGTCTGAAACGGTGCCCATCCAGAATCGAGATGCAATTAAGAAGATGCTGTGAATAAAAGACAGTGGCGATCAGTTGAGAGCTTCTGTTTTCCTCTCCCAACACGTCTAGTGAGCGCGAGAGGTGCAGACAAACTCCTCCCTATGGGAGATTCCTCATCCAGTGGTGAATTGTATATAAGCTGCGAGCTGTGGCGAATTAAATCAACAGGTTAGAGCAGAGTATTTACAATAGATTATTGTTTGTGTTCTGCCCGAGGGCAGGTCCTGACCCGAAACCGATGTCGGATATCATTGCCTTCAATCGGGTAGAGTTCCTATGGAAATTTCATTTTGGCGGCCATTTTCGATTTAAGATGGCGACATTTTCAACATTTGAAATATTTTATTACCCTACTGGTCATGATGTACCTTCACGCCAAATTTTATGTTTGTATTCTTTAGGATGTGTATTCCTCAAAATTGTAAGTTTGGCAACCATTTTGTATCCAAGATGGTGGCTTTTTAAAGTGTGGGCATTATTCCTAAATCTACTTATCAGCCTCCACCTTCATGTCAAGTATCACGTTTCTATCTTATTCAGAAAGCCCTAAACAATATGATGAGTGAGTCAGTGAGCCTAAAATACGTAATATACGGGGTACAATACTCGAACAAGCTTCAAGTTACGAATATGAAATTTTGTACAACTTCACATAGTTACCATATTTCCTTAACTTCGGAAGCTCATATTCTTATAATTGTCATCCTTTTTCCTTGGAGGTCTCGAAATCTCCGATTTCGTTATAAATTCTTGTTCCTGTATAGCATGCTTCTGGCAGTGCTGACGTTTGATGACGCGAGGAACTTGGCTACCAGCACTGCCGTGCATGTTGATCTCAACCGAACAAGCATTAAGGAATCAAGGAGATGGTACTTTACTATCACTTGTTTGACTGTTGATTTTTCAAAACACGATGGTAGACGGACAGAATTTTCAATAAGTATTTACAAGTAATGCCTCTTTATTTTTAAAGTTTCATTTTCATTTCATGTAAAAAAAATCTTATCATCTGAATGCTTGCAGATTTTACCATATTTTAATTATGTTTCCAGATAAAGTTCCCAAGCCTTCTAAAAACTATGGAAAAATTTACAAGGGATACTATAAGTACCACACTAACAAGAAAACCTGGTTCGAAGCATCACATATTTGTGACAAAGAAGGAGCGTATTTAGCTATTCCAAATTCCAAGAGAGAAGCTGACATATTCAAAGATCTAAAAAGAAAGCATGCTGGAAATTATACCGATAATATACATATTGGTTTTCACGATTTGTGTGTTGAGCTGGATTTCATTACAATTACAGGTATGCTATGTATATTTGTATTAGACCAATACACGTAATACAGAGCAGCAGGTTAATTTAACTCTTAACTTGAGTAGAGGGATATCTAATTACCCCACTGAATATTTGAAATATGGCAGTTTACAAATGTATTAAGATATGGATCTGCCCTTACAGTTATTCTCACGTTTAAGTTCTATGTTAGTTGTGGCATATCGAATGGGTTCGCTTGTTCTCTATACAATTAAGTACTACTCTACTACTTGGGTACGGAACTACCCCACCAGACAGTAAGTTCATCTTTTTATTCTGATGTAAAGCCGGACGGACCCCAGGTCCTAGAAATATGACATTAAAATTTTAAGGTAAAATTCACAACGCTCGGTTGATCTGTATACAATGAAAAGCTTGTAGCGATTTACAAACATTTTGATTTGAGATGTCACTGAGTATGAACACTCGGAATAGGATATGCACAAAATGACAGCCACGCAAAAGTGCCTGGGGTCCTAGCGAACCCCAGGTCATAATGATAGGGTTAAAATATTCCCCCGAGTCTGATATTATTGATGTTTGACAATAATTTTCTTTCTGACCGAATTTACCCCAAAAACTATTGTGCTAATTTACCTAAACTCTTACAACCATTATTTACACATATTTTGTCCGGAGCCGACTTAATACCTTCTTTATTATAATAGTTGCTTATAAATTCATGTTTCCTTTCATCAGTTCTGCACCACGCAGGCCAGCCGCTAGATTCTGTTTATTTGTTTTTAGAAACTTATTAATATACTGTGTGCACAGACCACCTTCTTTCTTAACAGAATTATATTGTTCAACCTTAAAATGCCACGCCTCATGCATTTCTGCAACTTATATCCTCTTCCAATTGCTTTGCGAACCTCATCCACTAACCAAGTACCGGTAATGGCACGCTCTTTATTACTGTGTAGAATTACCCTGGTTTAACAAACCCGGGCATGCTCTGCAAAGTGGGAATAGTAACTTAACCCAAGACAGATATGGTAACACAGGGTGATACAAATCGGTTGGAGGAAGAATAGTACATTTTACTATTCCCTGAATCTGGTCAATGGGCGGACACGCTTTTCCTACATTAATATGTGTAGAATGCCCCACGGGGTATCTTTTAACATTATTACAGAAAGTGTACAGGGAACATACGTCCAATTATACACATTTTCCCCCTTTTTCACTTTATAATATAATTTCACCGCGTTTGTCCTCCCCACACACACACAGAGCATCACGCGGAGTCATTGGTTCTTTTCTGCATGTGGGGCAGTTTATAACATACATCGATATATTTTCGTTATTTTTCATTTGTGTTTTCCATTGACAGCCCCCCCCCCCCACATAGTGTGCACAATATAACCTAATTGTTCTTATCTTTTCACTTTATTTAGTTACTGTACTTTCATATTTTATATTGATAGTAGAGAAAGTGTTATTGTGGAGTGTTTTATCCCGACCGTTTTGATAACACCAGCCATCCACTTTAAAATTACCTCGCACTACATTTTCTTTTCCATTACCCGCGTGCTCTATTTTTATTCCCCATTCCTTTTCTTCCCACACAAGCCATTGTATCGATTCGATCAACTCGACATCACTCCATCGATAAGCCATTCTCGGTATAATACCAATGGTTCCCGGTCTCAAATAATTGCACCTAAACACTAAATTGCCAGCGCTGGCTATACTAATTGCTTCCAGGAGGGGTTTACCTTTGTCTCAACCTCAAACTTATGCATTAAAAAGGAGAATGAAAAAGGAGTCGTATACATTGCAAACAAACACGGCGCCACAGCGTATCATACAGCCCTGGAAAATCGACTTCTTGCTATCATTCAGGTACGGGGAAAACGTGCCATTTTCAAAAAGTTGTTTCAAGTGACCGGATTACTACTCCTACTGCTTACAATTACATCCGAACCACTACTCGGTTTGCACTTTAGAGAAATTCTGTGGCCCCATCGAGAATCGGAACCGGGGTCCTTTCATTACAAGACGAAAATTATATAAAATTGACGCAGATAATGTAATGTGTGGAATCGGCACAATGAAGTTCACAACTATTTGTGACATTTCTTATTTTATTTATTTCTCTATTTATTTTTGTTTCAAACCAATTGTTTTTATTTAAAAAAAGAAACACCTGAATTAAACCTGCCAACCCAGATTTAAATCACACAACTTCTAAGTTTTAGTTTTTATTCTATAATCTATGGGACACACTCCATTCATTAAGAAATAATGCAAGATAGGCTATACCTCTATACCTTAATGTAAGAGAAATGTTTTCTAAAACTTACTTCACAAAGCAGAACCTTCCACATAACAAATTGAGGACAAAATATGAGAGCAAAACTAACCTCTCATGAGCCGTTCTGACTGACTAGACCTGACAGTACGACCAGACTATCTACTATATTAACAATAATACACCAGAATCCGCAGTTCCAAATAATACTTCCGCATCCACTTGTCCTCAAAATCCTTCAAAATTACTAAATTTCATAAAAATCATCGGTTCCGGTAAACAAAAAATAACGCAACAACCAAAATATTTATTACCATCTTCATTGACTGAAACCAAAATATGGATCACAACTACAAATTACGAAATCTAATCTATAAGAACTGTAAAGTATTATGGTATTTATTTGCTTTAAGTTATTCGAAAATTAACAATATTGCGCTGTAATAACAAGTTTTGTAATATTTTGCTTAGTGCAACGCTTTATTTTGTCAAACAACATCAACTATAGAAGTTTTCTTGGCTGCAAATTATTCCCCTAAGTAAATATCTTCAACAGTACACATATTAATTTTTCCCCACTTCCATATATGTATTAGCTCAACTCTCTGTTACATGTGCACCTACCTGAGAAATTATTTGAATCATGGACTTCTTTGGCTATAGATGCCGGCTATTGCGACAATAGAATTGTCATACTTTGTTCCTCAGCACCTTGTCCTTTTGTGTGCGAAGAACTGCTCTCTGTACGTGTTTCATGATACGCCTATATATACATCATATATATACACATATATAATAGTTACATTTTCAAAATATCCTATTTCGAATTTACCTTGCCTAAAAATTGATTGCTTTACGTCCGTATTTCCTCAGTCACAAAAGGCTAATGCTGAAATCGTATCGCAAACGTAGCTCGCTAATTTGGTCATTTGGAGGGATGACAATTGCATAATATGCATTTCTTATTACCTACTTCCACATGTAAAAAATCAGGAAAAACAAAAAAATACATAAGAAAATGTTTATGTCAAAATAATGGTTGTTAACATTTGGTGAGCTGTTGGTGCACTTAGCTACTCCAATGCAGTAAAAGAAAGCGGTAGAACGTTGGCTTAGCTTTCAGAATGTCCTGGGAACGATCCCAGCGGCCGCCCATCCGGACTGAAGTTCTTTCAGGGTTTTTCCTGTCACACCAGGCACATGCCTGGATGGTACCTACAAAAATAGGCCCTGGCCAAATACCTACATCTTTTCCTCTACTCTATCTTCGCCTGAACCATAGATGTCTATAGGCCTTAAATAAAAAAATCAATTCTCATATCGTAAACTATTTGGAAGAAATTAGAAAAATATTCAGCAGTAGTAACTTATGAATGTTATTATATATGAACAGATAAACCATCGGTATACCACAGACTACTGGAAACGGTATCCCTAAGTGATTCTCATTATAATTGTACATTTACTAACTACAATATTTACACAAGAGGAACAACCATGTTCAGTACATTTCGGAGGATGAGGCGCGTTACATCAAATTAAGAGTGGTTTATATTAACCAATATAATTTAAATTAACGCAACTTAACCTAATCTAACACCTGGTGCTAGTGGTCATTAAATCGATCCCTGCTCATACCATGTGGTCTTTGTGGTGGACAAACACTGTGCGTCGATTTTGTCGAGGTGCTCTCGTTTCCTAAGTAGCAAAGTAATATTCTTGCATCAAATAAATATCATCGGTTACAATGTCCCAGTTACTGATGAAAAAAGCACAATGGTCAAAAACAGTTAATCGTTATCGGCCTTTGGAAATAGTTTACCACGTAATTTAGGCCGTGCGCAAATATCAGCACTGAAATAGTTTACGATTTGCACTCAGAGGACAACTAAAACATGAGTAATATGTTCAAGGAGAAAAACTTGTGTTTAGGTCTTTCTTGTAATACAAGAATGTCGTCTTTCAAACAGTGTGTACAAGTGTGTATCCCGAAATAATGTATTGAACATCGTGATTCCTCTTCTTGGCGAGATTCCAAAGAGGTTCTTTACCTACTAACTAATATTCACTAAATACTTTATGGATATCATATGTAATTTTTAATATCCTTTTCTATTCAAATGCGCGTCATTAGAAAATGGCCAAAATATTTACACAATCTATTTCCCTCTTCTCTTTAATAAAACTAAAAGTCGCATAGTTCCTAGAGATATTTTCCTCTTCTTACACCTCTAGAATGAATTCCAAAATCATGTAACATTATCAAAACTTATGCTATAATCTTTTTCTTCTCTTGTTATTATTATTTGGGGGAACCTAGAAATTATTTTACCTCCCTGCACCTGCACCAATATTTCCTGATTTTTTTAGTGTATATCTAGACATATCACTTTAGTATAGTAATCCAGTAACACAATATTGGTTTAGCACATGCAAATGGCGTCCTCTTTGCTCAATTGATCTGTTCGGGTACACTCGACTTCTTTCGGATTTTTTTACGAACATTTCAACGTAACGACATATGATATATAACATTGTATATGTCACCGTAATTGTAAAGAAGTAACACATAAAATATGTGTCTCTTAAGCTCTACAAGGAGGAATGTTTTCGAAGAAGTTTTTTTTTGTTCACAATTCTTTTATTGTGTATTGCAACAACTTTTGATCATACAACACGAAGATTTGGCTCTAGTGTGAAATTTGGCTTATATGTGACGTCATTTTCAAATGACCACATATGTGTACGTGTCACACATAAGGTAACATCTATATATCCTTTGTTGGTGTCTTCGTTATTCCCTGACAACTTTCTTTAGGTTTTGGTTAGGATTCAGTATAGTTAGGTTAGATTAGGTTCGGTTTAGTTTGGTAATTTCATGCAATCAAGGAATTTCCACACAATAACTAATTAGAGGTACAATTTCCGAGGAATTTTAGCACATCACTGTATTATAAAGACTAGATAAGTTTCTGTGCTCTTTTATTGAAAATACGTTCTTGAATATAAATAATAGTTTCCTCACACATTTTCAAGTGAATATACACATTAACAGGGCCTCCTGCGTAGCCTATTCGGTAGCGCGCTCGACTTCAGTGCGAGCGGTCCCGGGTTCACTTGCCGTGGGGGGCTCAAAGTTCCGATGTTGACCCAGCATTCTGAGGACATTTGGGGAGTTGCTTTGAATAAACCAATATATATTAACCATAGGTCGATCACAGTTGAGAGCTTCGGCTCTCCTCTCCCAACACGTCTGGTCAGCGTAGGAACAGTAGACCAATTCCTCCCTCCGGGAGAGGCCTCATCCAGTAGTGGATTGAATATGGATGTGAATTATTTATACAGTTTCACCTCTCATGGGGCCCCTTGAATATGCTTTTTAAAACTTTCACTGAGAAGAGAAATAGAAGGCTCAATATTACACGTTCGATAAAGTTATCTGTGTCTAAATGATAGCAAAACCAGGCTCTTCTTCATTCTCTCAACCACTCAACACACAATCCAGATCAGGATCCTCAATGTTGGTCAAAATATTTATAATATATTTTCCTCTAACTTCCTTTTCAAACTGCTCGGCATATTGTAAGATGAGTACTCAAGGATGTGATAAAAAATATACAGAACACTAAACACGATGCAAAGGTTTGCAAAATATAAATGTATTTATATATTTATAATGTACGTCCATTACCGCACTACACACCCTGAAGAGGTTAATTCCTATATTGTTACTTTCAAACTTTACTAGTTGGTGTTTAACTGTAACAAAATTACCTCCATGTTTTCGCAGTAAAGCATTTTTATTCGTCACATTCCATTTTACATATATTTCTTCTACAATTATGTGTATTTATAAGTCGCATATGTGAATGAACGTCACACCTTTTCTCTGTGTACTAATAAAATTGATGTAAATGGTATATGGAAGGCAATTTATGCTATAGTGAAGGGAGCAGGAAGAAACAGGTAGGTGAGAAGAATAAGTATTGGTTTAATGAAGAATACCTTCATCTTAATGGTGAACGTTAACAAACAAGCTAACTGAGACTAGGTAATAAGGGCGATGAAAGTACCAACAAATGCACTTACTTGAAACGCAATGCCAAATGCCGGTTAAGAAACAAAACAAGAATATATGAGATAGTGAATAGTGACTAATCATCATTAATTAACCTTGGCTGCTAACGTTTCGTAACGTATTTACTTTGTATTGATCTCGTATGATATTTGTCTCCTCGTTTTCCACTATATCCTGCGTCACATCTACTCGTTTAGTTTCGGAATCCGCGTGTGGCATTGCGTTTGGCGTAACTGTATTTTTTTCTTCGCTTTTATTACTTAGCCACCGCTAGCTTATTTGTTTTCGTTCTTCATTACTTTAAAGGCATGAAGATTCAGATTAAAGACTGAAGCGAAACGAACACGGAGATTGTAATCCTTACTATTAGGTTCTTGAAATAAACTTTCAATTGTCTAGTAGACCGAATTTCAATAATGTTATTTTGGAAAAAGAACAAAAGAAAACATTGAACTTAACTCTTTGCTTTCTTAAATACGAAACAACATGTGACGTCATTAATGCTAGATACCAAAGTAACAGATCAGCTTATGTGAATGATTTTTTCTACAAACTGCTTTGCTCCACTCAGTATAGAAACAATCTTGTCCTATTAACTTTTATAAAATGTTTGAACAAATTACACTCTTCGCTTCCAATTCTAAGAAAAGTAATTTCATTATTCTCCTAATTCCAGCAGTCACAACATTAATGAATAAGAAACTTAGCTATGTTTATAGTTATCTTTAGAAAATAAATCCTCTTTGAGGCTAGACTTAGCGTATGTAGTCCGTCGCAATTCCTAGTGGCGCCAAAATCTCCCGTTTGGCAGAAGTGCCAACCACAATCGGGCTTTTTAAAGCTTCTCAACTAAGCTAAAAATATGTTTCACAGCAAATAATAAATCGAAACTTGTGAGGAAATAAAACCATAAACGTAAAAGTATATCAATAAAAGAACTTCCAACTAAAGAAAATCAAATCGAACTTCTTAGTTACGCCTCTTCAACGTAACTTTCGTAGGCGTACTCAAAACACACGGCAAAATATTCCTTACACATTAGTCCACGGGGAAAGGAAAAATTAACTCTTTTTCTTCGATGTATCCTTTTATACAGGGTAAGTCAAAATGATGTACCCGATTTCATAAATTTATTTTGTGAAATATAATGAACATATCTGAATGTAATACATGTGGTAAGAAGGGTAACTCTCAAAGTTTTTTCCGTCACATCACAAGTGCTCTATGTGAGCACCTCGCGTAACACGACACACATCAAGCCGATAGTCTATCTCCTGCCAAACCTTGTGTAGTGTGTCACGGTCAATCTCTGCAATGGCTGCTGTGATGCGGGCGCGAAGGTCACCCAATGTTGATGGAAGTGGTGGTACGTAAACACGATCCTTTATGAAACCCCACAAAAAGAAATCACACTGGGTCAGATCGGGGGAACGAGGTGGCCAACGAATGAGAACTCGATCCTCCTGAGATGCACGGCCTATCCAGCGCTGTGGCTATGCCTCATTGAGATGATCCCGAACGCTGCCATGGTAATGCGGAGGGGCACCATCCAATTGAAGAATGAAATCTGCACTATCCTTTTCGAGCTGTGGAAGGAGCCATTGTTGCAGCATATCAAGAAAAACATGTCCTGTCACAGTAGGTTCAAGGAAGAAAAAGGGCCCATAAATCTTTTCAGGGGAAATGGCACAAAACACATTCACCTTGGGTGAATCGCGTTGGTGTTCCACAACTGCGTGGGGATTATCAGTTCCCCAGATCCTTACGTTGTGTCTATTC